>JAQFYC010007224.1:0-10830 GCA_034694165.1 Tomocerus mixtus
GAGATGTTCTGTTATTTGGATGCTGACGCTTTGAGGTTTGTTTGCATTTATTTTTCTCTCTTTCCAGTGATTTGATCTTGATCCACAGACAGAATAGAGTATGAAGATGAAAGAGGGAAATAAAAGGAATGGAGAAACGTGGCCATACACAATACAGATCATGAAAGTGGAGTAGAGTAGAAGTAGAAGCTACTCATCTGAAATCACCAATAAGGCTCCAGATTCTATTCAAAAATAGGGATTAAAGGGCCCTTGTCATTTACCCTCCCCGTTTTAATTCACAAAACATAAATGTTTCTTCGATTATTTTGTTTCCTAAAGAAATTCACTAATTTACAGATTCAAAGTATCTTTTTGAAGAAAACGAGAAAAAGATTCTTAAAATTGTTAGCAGTAATTCTAGATAGGAGGGTATTAAATTTTTACCCCACTGATAATAATTTGCCAATAAATACGCCAATGTTCTAATACATTCCTCTTCAACCAGCAGTTTGTTATCCGCAACGTTAATATACGAAGAACAATAGTAGATGTGCACTAGCTACGTTTCCGTGAGTCTTTTCCTTATTTCCTAGTCCAGTGATGTGATGAAGTCTTATAAGTTCAGTCCAGTAGGAAAGTATTCTCTATCTATCCAGCCATCCATTAAACATTGTATCAGTATCTTCTGGGCACAAAGCATTATACTTGGAACCTGTTCTCATGTTCTGCTCTCTTCTGCGGTCAAAGTCCTGCCAGAAAAGGAAGGAATCTGCAGAGAGCCAGACTGACTGGCGATCATTAGCAATATCAATGTAATTGAATGCTAATTCTCAAACAAAGAATCCATATGATTGATGCTAGAGCATAACACAAATCATCCCGTAACAAAACAAAATACTTCCTTCTATGCATACACAATTACACAACTAAATTCTAAACTAAACTAAAAAATTTAAATCCCATTAGCTTAGCTTTTCGATTAAGGGATTTCAATTTTACTATATCGCTAGCTAAATATTCTAATTCTTAGTATGCAATAGAATTACTTATTCCAGCAAAACAAAAGTCAGGCGCCTATTACACATACATGCACAATTTCACAATATTGAAACGTAAAGCTACGCTGTTAAACTGTATAAGGATTTTTTCGATAATTTATTGGGGCTTGGTTTGCTTTGCTATAGTAGTTTGCTTGTCCTCTCCAATGAATATTGTTGGTGTACCTATGAACGAATTCGTGAACTTTTGTAATGCAGAATATATGGATCGGCAGTCAATAGCCATGTATTTGTGTACAGTATACATTGCAAACGGTTTTTCGTGTCAAGCTGTGCCCTGCATTCTATTTTGACATGATTATGCTAAACTGCAATGTTTAACTCTCAGAGATTTAGCCAATAGATTTACTTTGGTGCAGGGCAGACAATCCAAATTGGACTCGACTGCAAGCAGAACCAACTTACATAGTATTTGTATCAATCAGTACCTTTCATATTGTAGTATATAGCTCTATATATATATTTAGGTATTATTTATATACCCAATAATAAGTAACTGCATACTGCATACATACTGTACTGTACTACCTGCAAATACCTAATAAGTGATAGCCAAACCTGCAATTCTATTTTCTTATACATATTAGTATGTGTGTTGTCCAATTTCAATCTCAATGTTCCTTGCCGCAGTCACAACAGTGTTGAAAAAACTACAAGTGTTTTGTTTCGTCGTCCGTTTGTTTTTATGTACATTTTTAGTGCTTAAGCTTCACAATAACGTCGAAAGCAGCCTGACGAGAGTTTAGTTCAGTTATTTCCAATTACTTGCCCTATGCTAACTTATGCACAACAATATATTATAAAGAATATGAAATGAACTCCGATCTTGTTTCACAATTCGAATTCATAGTGAGACTGCCGACTGTTAGCTTGCAGTGTGAGGCAAATATGGTATAATGAATGTTAATATCCATATCCCTATATTAGTTAACTGTAAAAATGTGCATTGCCAACCTACGACATGTTTTTCTTTTCACAGATACATTAACCATAAATGCAATGCAACGCAACGTGCACACTAACACTAACGTAACAGAAAGAGACAAACAAAGGACAATAGCACAGAATGGAGTATATTTCGGATATTACGATGTGTGTAATAGTAATAGCTGTAATCTGCAATCTGCAATGTTAAAGTTAATGCCTTAATCTTTATTGGAAAACTAATATGGTGTGCGATGCTGTGGCTGTTGTGTTGTGTGGGCAATATAATGGAATTTGTTAAGCTACATGGGTATGCAAGCAATATTGGTTGATATATTTTGTTTAGAGGTACCTGGGTGTCTGTGTCGTATCGTATTGTGTTAAATGTTATGTGAATGGGACTTGGGCTGAGTATGCAAAATGCAAAATGCAAGTAAGTAAAGTAAGAGTAATGGAGTAAGCTGGCCAAATTAGAATGCAAATGCAAATGTGAACTGAACTGAAGTATAGCTTGGTTTTGGTTGTGATGTGTTGTGATGTTTATTACATGGTGAACTTGGCTTTCGCTCTCAACACACATAAATAAGAGCCAAAGCCAAGCCAAGGAAGGCACACAATCAATCATTACAATACAAAATACAAACTACAAACTACAATAGAACAGCCAATGTAAAATCTAATGTAACGCAATAAGGCAATGCAAGAATGAAAAGTGTATGCAATAGTAATAGTACTAATGGATATGTTATATCTCTTGTGTTGTGGAGTTTCCCTGCCTTGCCTGCATGTGAATTACTCACATCACCTTTCAACGAAACACTTGAGCGAATACTCGAATACGTACTCGACTCCATTCCTCCACTCACTCCACAAAATTATTTATCCTACATAATATTCTCTATAAGATTTAGACTTGCTATATACATTTTGTACATGCATAACGTCGATTCAATTCAATTCACTCACTCACTCACCTGGTCTGCTCATAGGTACATACATACACATAAGATATCCATTTAACAGGCCAGGCCTCCTTGCTATTTAACTTTATTCTAAATAAGCTCACATAATATACATAACTATTATATTCTCTATACTATATGTTAGTATTGCTAAACTTCTAACTGTAACTGTACCTGTAGTACCTATACCTATGCAATTTATGTGTACTTGTCTTTACATATTGCAGATATTTAGTATAAAAAGATATCCAGCTTAACTTGCATATATACTTTACATTGTATTTTCTATTGCGCTAAACAAATGACACTATTTACATATAATATAATAGTATCTGTAATATGTGTTAGTTATATACACTCCTTATATATCTGTAGTACAGATACACACTAGAATATTATTTGATGCAGACTTGCAGTTTCTTTGCGAAAATTGTGTAAGTGTGTAATTCAAAGAGGGCAACCAAGTAAAGTGACGTTTGCGAATTGTGAATGACTATAGAGTATTACGCTTACTTACTTACTTACCTAGATACCTACATATATATAATAATAATGCAGTTTTGCTTCAGTTTAACTGATAAGAACTGTATTTCTGAAACTAACGTGCAACGTAACGTACGCTCACTTCGCAAAGGTATCATGTAGTATTTTATTCAGTTGACTAACTTGACTTTACTATTTAATTCACCTTCTTACTTACAACTCACTTATTTTGTTTTATTATGTTACCTTTACGTTTACCATTTACGTTACGTTACGTTAAAACTTGAATTGAAATTACGCACGGTCGCTTAGAAAGACATACATACAATACACAGACAGGAGAGGGACGAAAGATAAGTGTATTTTATACAATGCAGAAACTGACATACAGAATCTATATCGGTAGTTGTAAAGTAAATGTAATTATTTATATGTAAGGTAAATATGTAATGTAAACATATTTTTATATGAAGGTAAGGTAAACTAAAGGTAAGGTAGTACAACTACAACTACTTGAGAGGTTAAACTTACTGCAATATAATATTGCTGATATTTATTCATTTACTTAACTTGGTTTTCTTTGGTTTATTTAAATCTTGATTTACTATACTTACAATACAGTTATTACATACTGAACTAATGCAAAGTTCAACTATTTACTACTTATATATTTGTATACGTATACAATGACACATAATCTCATTCTCCATCTCTGCAGAACATGATCTAGTATGTTAGTTTACTAACACTACTGTTAACTATAATACTTTTGCAGTTTGCACATATGCTTTACTTGTACACAGGCTTATTATATTGTTCTGTACTCAAGTTTACACGTAATACAAATACAACTATATTATAGATTATGTTTCCCTACTTAAAAGTACAGTATTGCTAAAAATATGCTACACCTAAATACTTGCTTGTACTACCTATTTATCTACTTACGCTTATAATACATACAAATAACAGCAATTAATATATTTTATTGCTTTTTGAACATTAACACAGTAAATATCAAATGATAATATTTTATTAACACATTATCATTAGAACTAATTTTAGTTCTTTTAATTGCCCCTTTTGAAAAATATGTACCAAGCACCTGCTTTCCATCTAATAATTTAAATAAGTAGGATGTAGTCTTTTTTGCAATATGGACACTTATAGCTAATTAAATTAAATCTCTGTAGGTAATTTTACCTGTTATTCATATAAATATTTATATATATGTATTTATTCTGACATATTATGGCATGACAAGACAAAGTAAGATGTTAGATTCGATTGGATGCTTTAGGTATACTTGGAAGTTTATCTCTTATTTCTAGTGCTAATAGAGTCATAGGTAATTAATTACAGATTTTTAGCCGTCGCTTTGATTTGGGGCATTATCTTAAAGACAGACTGAAAAGGATAATAACATAACCCAATAAATAGGATCGCTAAATAGATTATCGTTACACTAGCTCCTACTTTAGCTTACCTTGTCTCGAATAGTAAAAATGAAACATGGTTACCCAAATGTACATATGCAAACCGTTTTGATATATGCCCATTAAATAATAACAGATTCTTACAGCAAAAATAAAAGGGTACACATAAATTAACTTTGAGGTACATCAATTAGGTAAATAAGTATATAGCAGAACCTTTTAGCTACATAGCTAGCAAATAAGTAGGTTAACATTTTTCATATTAATCTTCACAACGATTAATTATTATAATATTATAGGAACCAGACCAGTATGCTTTAGCATACAACACCTTTAAAACCTTAACCCTAATCAAATCACCCAAAACTAAATATTTACTTCAACGAGATGGCTAAATATGATTTATATATTATATAATTATTGCAGGCCACTATACCTACTAAATATTTAAACAAGTAGGTAACTTTAGGTACTTTTTCCTACCCACGAAAATAAAAATTGTAACAATGAATAATTTAGTAATTCAAATTTTAAAAATAGTAATTAATTGCTCTATGTCTAGGCTAGGTCCTTTAATTGTCATAAGATATTTTAAATTTTTTACTACATAAAATATAAGATTTTAAAAGGAATTTTATAATTATAAAGGAAACCTTTTATAAGAGTGCAAATAAACCTACTTATTATTTATTTGCATAATAGTTTGAAGGCACTATAGAAAATTGACTTGGAAAAATATTTATAACGCCAGCCAGAGAGTAGAGATGCAACAATTCTGTTTCATTGATCCCTCGGTTCTGTTATTACATAGTCTCCATTGTGATTGTGATGCCTGTCGTAAAATTTGAGCGCAGAATAGATGGAAACCACAAAGTTGTTATTATCCACAGACAGGAATAAAATCAAGAGTAGTAAAATAACTATAGGGACTCGAATTCGTTTGGCTTTGGCTTGGCTGTCCTATGTTGTGTAACTTGACATGGAGATCTAAACTGAGCCAAGAATAGAACAAATGATATTCTTTGCAAGTGCCCACATTTACAATCTACATTTTACATCATTCCTGAATGTGTCTCTACTATTAACTGCAGAGAGTCGAGAATAGTACAATAAAAGCCACAGCGAATAACGAAACTGATATTTTGATATCGACGGATTGACAGCAAGTGACCCAAATTGGACGACGCCCTCATCCCTTAATCATCATCTTGTCAGAGTGTCTTGTCTCCTCGTCATGTCACGTCAGTGTTGTAGTACAGATAAATAGTAAGCCAAGCCACGTTTAGGCGCACGTAGCGAAGACCCAAAACTTGAATCGTTAAACGACAACAAAAACAAGAAAGTCCTTTCTGTAGGTTCTCCAACACTCCAACTCCATCCAATCTCACTTTTCGTTTATATTTATGCACATTACATATACTATTAGCCATTCAACGGAAAATAATTTACCAACAAAGCCAAAGCAAACCAAAGCAAACCACTAATTCCAAAATGTACCTTTTTACATTTACATACGTGTCATGCCAATCCAAATAGCTCCCTATTACATTACATTACATTAAGTATTACAAAACAGAATCGAGTTTAGGCTTAATTTTAAATTGACGCATGAACATATTTACATATACCAAAACTAAATAAAGACATTGCATTATTATTGTTATATATTTGTATATACCTACTACATGTATTGTATGCACGTAGTATGTAAATCCATGTGTTCCTATTTGGAATTGTATTTTTAGAGACAGTTAATTTACCTTTGACAGGATTATCTAATATGCAATAAAGCAATGTTTTCTTCTAACTGATTGCAGTAGGTATGTATATAGTATATACCATTTCGAATTTCGAATGTACATACCTAGGCCTGTCTGTCTATCTATATAGCTACAGATAAAATATGCATGCATACACAAACAATACGCGTAATGCACAAAAGTTCAGTTCAATCTGTAACAGTATTTTGTATTTGTAGGTATTATCTTTGTAGATACCCTTATAATTTATTGCATGCATTTATTTTGTATTCTAATATTCTATCTATAATAATGTACTGATACTTTGAATATATTTAAAAACTCCTTAGCTTTGTATTTGTAAGCAACGTAAGCGTAAGCACTTTACTTTCTAATTATTGATACACACTCACTCGTCGTTATAATGTTATGTTGTTGGCTTTGGTTAGGATTGGCTTGGTTGGTGGGTTTCTGTTGTGTGTTGTGCGGTATCCCATTATTACCTTATGTGTGTATCTTTTCAATACTTAGGTGTAAAGGTATGTCTATTCCTAGTCCGATAGAATTTGATTAGATTATTTTGTCGTGTCTTGTAAAAAACTAGATAAATCTGTAGTCTACGCATTAATTGCTTTATAAGCATAGACATGAAATGCAGCTGAGCTAAAGCAATAATAATAAACGTATGCATGCTGCGGTTTTATCGACAATTTTTATAATCCCTATGAACGTACGATTAGTATTCTTATGGTTAGACCAGAAAACCTGAGGTATTTATGTAGATATAGATAGCAGTTCAACAACAGAGCTAAAGGCAATAAAAATACAACAACAGGCAAAGGCAAAATATTATGCTTTTAAACTCAATGGGGGGAAATGCTAATACCAATTAGGAAGATTAGATTAGCTGTGTTTTAAATTACCAATCTATTTATCTGTAGGAACAATAACAATTGCTACATTTTACAAAGCCTCTCCATTTGTCTTTCTAGTATTTGCACTAATTCTCAGTTTTAGATACAATTCAAATCTCAAACGATGCATCATTCATGTAAATTGCAAATCTATGCAGTACCTAAAATATTTCTGATTGTGAGCATTAGTTTAATTTAAAGTAGTATCTTCTTATCTGTAAGTGTGTGTGGAGCCGTAAAATCATCAATCTGCTTACATAGTGTACCACTGTTAAATATATTACCAGAAAAACGAAGAACAGACCAACAATCTGTATATAGATTAGACTAGACCACACACAAGTAGAAATGCTATGCATATAATTTAAAAACGAGATCCAATATTTAAGTATTTATCAAGAAACGAATTAAGAGCATCAGATCTGGAATTTGCGTGCTATTTAACAAGTAAGCTAGTGATTAGATGATGATGCGACAGTTACAGTAATACTATGTGCAGAATTATGAGGACAACATAAACACAACACAAAATGTAGATAGGTAGGTAAGTAATGTCGTTTGACAAAATCATTTTTCTATTCAAATTATTTAAATGCTCTGTTTACACTTCTAATGAGTTTTAGTCTTATGCGCTACCTAAACCTGCTTAAACTTCTTGTATTTATGTGCAACTCATCACAGGATATATCTGTATTTATGTCTACATACAGTACAATGGTATACATTATTTATGCTCCTGCGTTTCCTATTTGAATTACATCCTTATTTACATGACTTACTGTCGCTACTGTAATATATTTAAATAGGAAATTGAATGAATTGAAGTCAAAAATAGTAATACTACTACGGAGAAGCAATTTAATGTACAAAACCAATCAAACTTTGTTATTTCATGAAAAATGAAATTTTCTAAACGTGTGTAAATTAGTTTATGCAATTGTTGGTTACGCACGCAGGTGAACTCATGTGTACTGAGGTCAAGAGTATAATTTGCATGGAAACACATTACATTACACTAGTGAAAGAATATTGAAAATTGAAGTTAACATTAACACTGTCATAAAGACATGTAATATCACTATACGGATAGAACACTGTATTGTAGACGTAGACTGTAAAATAAAAGTAGAAATGAGAAAAATTTAGATTTGCATACCTTGTTGAACGGAGAGTCCGCAAAGTAAGGACAGAGTGAGAATGCAAATCCATGAAATAACGTAGAGAGCCATAATGCTCTTCTTTGTTTACGATATTCCTGTGTTTTGTTGTGATGGGCAATTGCTTTGCCTGTAGCAAAGCTTTATGTCACTTGTACTTACTTCTGAGTCACTTATTGCCTATCCTCTGACTGCTTGACTAACTAATGACGCTAACGTAAGTAATTAGCACACACGACGACAGATAAGAAATTTTTGACGATTATTACACGAAGAAGAGGTTTCTAAATGGAATTTTAATCGTCATCGACTATAGGAGTGATCAAGAGAGATGGAAATTACAAATTAACGTCGACAGGAACGACGGACACACTCACTACAATACAACTATGTAATATTATAATAATTGGCAATGATCCACGAATGACGAAAACAATAATATTCTTAGATGTTATGTTAAAGTAACTGGATTGAGTTGACCGAGTCGCTCGTGTCTTGAAAATATTATGTTATCAACAATCAAGTGCCCTTTCCCTTGTTACTGATAGTGTTGCTCTGCAATAACATAATTGACGACACAGAAAAAACTTTTTTTGAGCTCAGCATTGCTTTTAGAATCTTAATGAACAAAAACCGCTGTCACTGAATCCTACTTATTATTTTGATTATAACTATTCGAACCAAAATTTTCCACACAACTTTTCCAACTGCACTGGAATCGTTTACTTATTTTAAAATGTAAATTCCTAACTACAAATTAAATCACTCACACAGAATTTCTTCCTTCGATGTTCGAGTCTCATGAAAACTTTTATTTATCCACAAAATTCAATTTCATATGGTGTACAGAGTCAAGCGCTTTTCTAATATCAAATGCAGTTACTGTGGTATTATAACACACTTCGTCATATTAAATATCATGTCATATTTTATGACTTACTTCACTACAAAACAAACAAAACCAGAGTAGAAAGGTAGTTTCAAGACCAAAGACTGTACTGTAGCCCTGTAGTAGCTACTTAAGTATATTGCAACAGAACACACTACTTACTTACTACTACATATACGTAACTTAACATACAGTCTCAAATTCTCAACACGCTTTCTTAGTAGCTTAGCTTACTTTAACTGCACTAAATTCCAAATTCCAAATCCAATCCAATTTCACACAAGAACAACAAATAAGTATCTCCTGGAATACTTTAAGGAAACACACAAGTGAATTTCAAAAATTCAAAATTCAAAAATTCAAGATTTCTATATCGAAATCCCAATCCCAATGCAATTGTACAAGAATGGTAAGCTGACCAATTCAGGGCAGATTATTAGCACAGATTTAATTGTTGAGGTGAGAAAGGATAAGGTATCTGTATATTAGTATTCGAAAGAGGTTGGCAGTAGCCTTTGTATGTATTTCGTGTTCAGTAGATGATAAAGAGAGCAGGCGGTGCTCCTCTTTTAGGAGCAAGCGGCGAGGAAACGTTCTCTCACGATGTCCAAAGCTAACTGAAACCCCAAGTCCTCTTTTCTTCCCTCAAACACATTGCATTCCATTTACATTACATTCCCTTCCTTTCCTTCTCGTCTCGCACAACATTTTCTTTGGGCAAGTTCTTGTTCGCCTGCTTCTCATTCTCCAACTCCAACTCCTTCGTTTACTTCACATGCATTATTGCATTGCATTACATATACTAGCTATAGGTATGTAGGCAAAAGCAAAACCATCCCAGCAATACGAATACACACAAGGAGTCCCTCACACAATATGTCAGTCAGAGTTTGTGCAGCAATATCTATACGTAAACGTTAACGTAAATGGTAAATGGTAAATGTAAGCCAAAAGTGCATAGAAATACTTAACATTATCTCCCAAGAACATTGTATAAAGTCTCCACTTATGTACTGTACATACAAGTGCTTATAATATTGTGTTGCGTACGTACGCCTTGTCTTTTGGCTTGTATACTAATATTATAATTGTTAATTCAAATGACTAAAGGCACATTTATATCGTACAGAGTACAGAATCAGAATACAGGTATGTACACTGATTGTGAGTAGGCACGTAATACTAACACTACTAAAAGTAATACACAGTATGTATAAGTATTGTAGAGTGCTCCTGTAATAAAAGTAAGATCTCTGTCCGACCTAGTATGAATATTATTCTGTAAT
>JAQFYC010007225.1:0-10828 GCA_034694165.1 Tomocerus mixtus
AATTAGTGTAATATATTGCCAATAAATTACAAATCTTTATAAATATATATGTACCCATTTTCCACTATTGCCCCAATATGAACATTGTACTTACGTAATAAAGTTGGTGTGACACAACCTTTGTTTCACTAAAGTAAGGTGAAGCTGATAGAGGAGCATTATCATACATATTAACAAAAACACTAGGCATGTCCATGTTTCATACTACATTTCTCTCTCGCACAATTCATAGTTAGCTTAACTGAAACAATCATAAATAACAATGTATGTCTTCTCTAACAAGTATCATGATACAATTATTGATGCGATTTCAATGTGGCCAAGATACTAATTTTAGTGACCGCTAGATAATAAAGTGAAGATATATTTCACATTATAAACTCATTATTACTATGATTTTCAAAACTATTTTCTAACGTTGCGTTTAGTTCTAGATGACTGTTGAAAGCGAAATCTATGTGAACTAACCTTTATCTGTATTTGGTCGCTGAAGGTAATTCATATAGTATGGCATTAATCTGCTAAATATTGAAGTTTTAGCAAATGCCTTAATATTTTCTATGCATGGATGTTTGTTATAGTATTACTGCAAATTACTTGAGGATTTAAAAAATATATATCGTAGCATAATAAATAGATAGGTGTTCATAATGAATAAATCATTGCAAAATGGATGTAGCCAAGCGGTTGAGCTAAATATTTTGACGAAGCTACTGGTTTTGTTGATGAACATAAATTACACATGCAATGCTATTAGGATGTCTGCCTGCCTGAATGATAAAAGTTCAATTAGACCTTTTCTATTTAGATATCTTGCACATTATAATTTCATTGGCTATTCGATTTAAGATACTAAAATTCCTAGAATACTGTATGTCTGTATAGTTTATCGATTTAATCTGAATACGTTCGAGTTCTCTGGACTATATACTTTGTGTTCTTCCTTTAATACCATTGCGTTTTTCATTATACCTGAAATTAGATCTTAAAATATAAAACTATTAAACTAAAAAACAGAGACACTAAAATTTGGATATAGATATTTAATAAAAAATAATTTTTGACTTGCATTTTTTATTTACTGCAAGTAAATATTAGCCAATTCCCTTTTTTGTAGAGACATATTAACATAATACATTTCAAGTGGAAGATGAAATCAATCTTTTCCATCGTATTGGCCTGCCTGGTACAGTGGATATTAACAGGCTTGTCATTCTCGAACGGTAGGCACTACAGAGTTTAAACTTTAAAGTGGATCTGAATTCACCTTTTTCAAATATTCTAAACGACGCAATATAAGAAGACGAATTGCATTTTATTCAATTTGCTGTCACTTAATTTAAAGGGGATGCCTTGGTAGAACTGTCTTCTAGCCTACGTCAAGATATTGCTCCTGTTGTACACTCCCTTTCAAATACAGGTTAGGCTTTGCTTCTGCAATAATATTTTATTTGGGTAATTCTAATCTGCCCAAATTCTGATTTTTAGAGATTTCTCACAAATTGGTGGAACGGAAGGGAAGGAGGAAAAAATCAGGTGGTCAATTAAGGATACGTATTAAAAATTATTTTGATAACGAAAAATACTGTACATTAAGAAAAATTATGCAGCCATCCCAATTTTAACAAAATGATAAGTAACGGCAGCATTATAGAGCCTGTGTCCAATTTAGACAAAATGTTGTTATGCAAATTAAGTTTTTATATTTAAAATCTGCTATTTTGTTGTGCAGTACTTCACTAGCTAACTGAATATTTTTAGTTTTTATCACTCGTTTTTCGATGAAATATTAATTATTTTCTTTTGATTTTGGGTTGGGTACATTTTGTGATGTGGCGATATATTAATATTTTCTTAAGCAAATTTTTGCATGCGAGTAATTCATTTACAATGCGGTTGCGAACACATAATTGTACTGACATTTTACATCCACAAATATATTATAATTGCCATTTTTAAGTAATTATTGAATATTTTCAGCAAGTTACAAACTTGTCGCGTCTCACGATTTCTATTAGGAAGATTGCAACCACAATGTGACCAGAACATCTTATGTTATAACATTATTTTTGTTTAAAATTCAATTTAAAAAATAAAACATGAACAATTACTGACTTAATAAATGCAATTGAATCATTAATTACATTCAAACATCAAACAGATACTATCATTGTATTATCCTGCAGTTTAAAATACTCTTGACTAGTCCACAATAAACCAAACTACCTATTAAGAAAGCAGTGAGTGTTAAATTATGTATGTTATTCTGGGTACATCAGACTACTATTTATTGTTTATTGATTGTCAGCTCATTTTCTGTCACATTCCAGCTAATAGAACACTAACATGGGTATACAATAGTACGAATACAGAATACCAAAAAAATGTCTAATTATACATTTCGTTATTTACAATTTACAAGGGTAAGTTCTGTTGTATAAAATAAAATTAGAATGGAAATATAATTGTTGTACTATCGTAGTAGTATTCCCAGGATTATCAGTAATACTAAATGCATTAAAAACTATCTTAATTTAATATTTTGAATTCAATATTACTGCAAGCTTTTCATGGTGAATTCACATTTGAAAACTAAAAAATTAAAACAAGTTGAATACTAAAAGCATACAGACTATAAATATTTGTGAAGAGTATTATTTGCCTGGCGTGCTTTCAATTAATACTCTTCCAACATTAAAATATAATGAAAATATTCATAAAAATGAATATTAAATTGTAGTTTTCTAGAAAATACAAAACACTATTCCTTTTAAAATAATATCTAAGCTGCTGTATAAGAGAAAAGGCAAAAACGGCACGTTACACTTTGAGAATAGAAAGAGAAGTGAAAGAAAGTGAGTTAAAAAGAGCTGCATTAAAACATTGGGGGTTATGCATGTCCATTAACTGACTATACTGCTGTAAAAACATACGTGCGTATGTACTTACTGTATGGATATATGAATATTTATTCATTATGCACATAAATTAGTAATATGGCAATATAACGAATTTGCAGAAGTTACCAAGCGTAGTAAGGAAGCCAACTGACAGGTTTTCATTGCCCTACTTTTTGCAAGTATACAATTACCGTCACCTAAGTCGCGTCTCGCGTCTCTCAATGGAAGAAAGGGTGTTTATATAAAAGTAAGACTTAATCTGCCTGCATATAAATTAAATGCAATTTGCAAAATAACATACTCAATGTGATTACTGTATCTGAATGTCTATTGTATTGATATTTTTCAAGTTGCAGGTTCTTCCTCATCAGCGTTCTTATTCTTGCTTTCAGATTTGATCTCAATGGTGCTCTTGCAAAAGTCTACACGTCTACAGTCTACATGTTAGTAGTTGTTGCCGTACGACAATACCAACACGATTAAATTAATATTATTTATATTAGCTCAAATATCGCGAACAAATAGTACCTGTATATATATTCCTAATTACATTAAATGCAAGGTTGGAGTAAAAGTAATGGAGGCAATAATATAAATTACAATTACAAGTTTTTAGATCCTATGTAAACTGAAAGTGGATGATTGAAAGATATCGATACCTCGCTACTCAATCTACCATTAAATCAAGCCAAAGAATACCTACGTGTATCAGTTACATTTTTTTCAGATAAATATAAATCCATTGAAAGGGTGAGTGAGAGATGAAACTTTCTTTTCTTAAATATCTAGGTAGAGTAAGTATTGACCTCTAAACATCGAATCAGTCGACTAATATTTGTTCAGCTAGGAATTTTAATGTTTATTTTTACACTTATATTTATTCTGCCAAGTGCTTTATATTTTTATACGGGTCTATCACAACAATTCTAGTCAATGAATACTCCTATTTTGTTTCTAAGAACAGTACACCCTTATTGGGCGATACTGTCATGTTTGTTGGCATTAGTACAAGTAAGGTTCACTTTGGCTACGGAATCAAAATTCCGTACTCAAGGCATATTCCAAGATCCTACGGACGCAGACGATTACTTGAAAGGTAAGAATCATTAATCGCTTCTGTGATACTCTCAAATTTTTTAAAGTGAACCAAAGAAGCTAATTTCCACTTTTTAGGTAAAATATTAAAAATCGTACAAAAAATTCTACAATCTACAAACCTCTGGTTATTGGTTATAATTTTGTAGAAAATTTATTAATTTATATAGTGGGCATAGCTAAAACAAAAAAAATGTATTGCGATTAATGCTTGTGCAATTATTTTATTTTCCAGTCTTTGGACCTGAACAAAGCGATACAAAGAATTCAATTTTCGTTCGTGAAGTCGGAGAATGGACATATACCCTCAATAAACGTGACCAGGTAATAATTTCAAACGAAATAACAAATTATGTCGTTTATGGTGGCCCTATAGCTTATTTTGTACAGAATTTTCCAAATATTAACTGATGAGTAAATACATTTTAGTGTATAATAAGTATTTTTTTCTGATATCGATTACCGTTTGTTAGGCGAATTGGCCAGATGCATATACAACCTGTAAAAGGTACGGTGGCAGCCTAATTCATTTTGAAAGCAAAGATGATTTGTCAAGAATTCGAACAATTATTAAGGATCCTGGTAACTTTTCCAAATAAACAAACAAATTATAAATAGAAAATTTTGTTGCATTCCAATATGGTTCGAGTTCGGTTATATATGGTTAAGTGTTTCGGTGTGTAGTGTGTCCTTCCTCATAGGATGACATCACCCTTCATTAAAATATAATATATTATACATTTCAATATACATAGCAGCAGGTCAAATTTTTAGCTAATTATTTAATGAAAGCGAATTGCGAAACCTTTATAGAATTGGAAGATGTCGAAGAATTTTGGTCTGCCGGGGTTTACGATAAATTTAGCGGAAAGCCAGGAATGGTCAACATCGATAAGAATTACGACATGAATTTCTTCAAATTTTTGCATGGTAGCAGTCGTTGTGTATCTTTTGCCACAAAAAGACCTGAGGACACAAGCAATGTCATTGATTTGAACTACGCTTTCTGCATGAGGGAAAAGCCTTTCATGTGTCAAGAGCCAAGAAAAATTGTGGAAGAAACAATTGTGGTAAACGAAACGATGCCAGAAAAAGAATATTTTGAAAAAGAAGTCAACGGCTGGGTTTATTCCATGAACTTGACACACTATGTGAGCATTTGCAATTTACCATTTTCAGTATTTCTATCTAATATGTACATTTGCACATAATGTCCTCAAACAATTAAGTAATAATATCTAAAACCCTCAATCATATAAGTCCTCTTAGGAAAAAAATTGTGTCTTTTAAAATTATTTTTTAATTTTAAAATGTGAAGGCTACATGGATGGAAGCATTTGAAAACTGTAAACGTCGTGGTGCCAGTTTAATATCTGCTGCAAAATATGACCAAGAAGGTGCATGGAAAGTTATCAAGGACCCACGTAAGCCTTTTACTTAACTTACATTATAGGGACAACGGTATGTTTAGAGAAAATATACATATTATAACTGGAGAATCGAGATTTCTTATAACTCTTATCGTTTTGTGGAATTCTAGCAATTATATTTGAATATATTTGAAAAACTAAAAGCTGGATTTGTTTTCATTGCATTATTGCAGAGTTGCATTCCATGATCAGATTTTGGTCTGCCGGATCCATTAACCACAAGGGAGAGCATAAATGGATTGGAAAATCAACGAATTTAATTGAAGATTCAGCATTACTGCATGAGCTGTTAGATGGAAAACTGAATTGCATTTACCACCGTATTCCCAGTGTGGAAGGACCACAATCGGCATTTGCACAATCCCTTGTAATAGCAAAAAAACAGGAGCTTCCTTTAAGCTTTTCGTTATGTTCTACGAAAATGCTATACATGTGCGAGGAACCCAGTGTTACAATTCTCCGAACCGATTCTGAAGAACAAGGATCGTAGCAAAAATTCATTACTTTTGTCTTTCCTGTTTTTGCAATTAAATATTCCGAAATACATTAAAATTATTTCCAATACTTGTAAAAAACTTGTGCTTTATTGATATTGATTGTGGAAGACCACGGCTACTTATATAATGTTTTGTACAGGCAGGCACCTGGAAAAACTTAAGTTTTTGGTATATTTATAAGCGATATAATTAATCAGTTCACACGACACGAGAAACATGCATTTATGAAAAAATAAAGCACAAATTATCATATCATTACCTATAGAGTTCTCTCTCATAATTTTGACTTTGTTTTCTACACTACAAAACTACAGCTATGTACAATCCAGTACACTGGTATTCCTTCATCTATGATCCATGGTGTACCGAATCTACACGTTGCGATTCGTTTGAGGTTTGCTGGCGGCTTATAAATTGTCAATAATATGGATATTCAGCTGCTTTCTTTTTTGACTCGCTCACTTTTGATTTTGCAGTTATAAATCTTAGACTCCAAATATAAATAAATATTTTCTCTGGTAGTTATTTATTTATGTTAACTAAAAATGTCAGGATCCAACTGCAGTGGTCCTTGCTTGCTCTGCTACAAAACAACTGATAACTGTTTACATAATTCGATACTACAAGATCAAAGTAGTAGTAATTCTGAAAATTCAGCTGTGAAGGACAATAAACTGTTGGCATTACAAACTAATACTATTTTAATTTTGAGGAGAATTTTGGAAGTACCAAAAAATATTTGTGCGAGTCTTATAGAAACTAGGGGAAATCCGTCAGAATGGTTTCCTTGTTGCTTCATCTGTACAGATTTAATTGAGAAAGCTCTTACAATTTATAAAATATTAATTGACCATGAAAGAAGATTTCAAAGAATCCAAAACGAAATTAAGGAGATAATAGAAACTTCAAAAAGTTTTGATTATGATAATGCTGGCAGAGTTTTTAGTCAAAACGACATTGGACAATCCGCACTGGGAAATAAAAATTACATGTTTTTCTCGAAGACCGTAGATGAAATTAGAAGTTTTATTTTTACAGGTGAGTAGAACATAATTCAGTAAAATATTGTTTTCATCATCAATTAATAAAATACAGTTTTATTGATCTAGTACTCCAGTAACATAGTTTTATTGATTGCACAACCTTTACTGTTTACTATGTATGAACAGAGATGTATTCTAGTAGACACTGCAGTGCAGAACAATTAATATTTACATTGGGATTGGACACTGATTGTTTGGTTGATTTTAGATTTACCTTACAGACCTCAGTTTTGTGATTACTTTAATTTGCACCATCTGGACCTGGACCATGCTGCAAAGTTAAAGGACAAGGAGACGATTGTAAAGGTTGAGGCAGCGTATTCGGATTCGGACCATTTCGATGAAAATGAATCTTGCAATATGGAATACAGCGACAACTTATCCATGAGTAATGAAAGTTATCCAGGTGAGGAGAGGACAGGTATGCATGCTTGAGATGTAATTCGATTAAAAACTAAAGAGGATGTAATTGTAATAAGTAGTGAACTAGTTAAGCGCAGCCAAACTTGTGAAGAACTGAAAGCTCTAATTTAATTTTGACCATAAATGTCTTGACCTTGACCACTTTCAGATATGGACAATACGGTTGATATCAAACCACAAATCCTGGAAGACAACTTTACAACAAAACGAATATGTAAAAGTAATTTTGAGATTTTTATTTTATTAAACGTATAACCGAGACTCGGAGTTGAGATAATTAATATTAATTTGTGTATGCATATTTCCATTAATATTTATTTTCATATTTTTTCTAAGTGTATTTTTAATGCACTCTAATGCTTAATATTTGGCACACAGGAACCTACAAAAGTATAAAATACTACGATCCTGGAAATTGCAGTTTTTCTTTATCAGAACAAGTTGCCACCGACGTAGGATTTGAATCGTATGTGGCTCAGAGTCATCAAAATCTGTCTGAAGATGTCGGAAATATGAAACCTAACAAAATACATAAGTGCATACAGTGTAAAAAAACTTACCGGCTTAGAAAGTTTCTTACATTCCATTTTGGTTGTAGACATATGACAGCCAGTTCAAAATCCTGTCGAAATTGTCACCAAGATTTTATTACGCATGAAGATTATAAAACACACTGCGAAGAACAACATCCTGAAATGTTTCCAACGAATAAAATCAAAGACAGATATGATTTAAATAAACTGAAACAGAGACCTTGGAAATGCGATTTATGCGAACTAAGATTTAAAAAGCCTGAATCTCTCCATGACCATCTCAATATGCATACGGGGGATAAGCCACATAAATGCCAAACGTGTGGGAAAAAGTTTTCGCTAACTAGTAATTTAAATAAACATATGAAGGACCACTCTAAAGAACTGCAATTTTCCTGTGACTTGTGTCAGAACAGATTTGAAACTATCACAGAGTTAGAAAAACATCAAATATTCCATGCGAATGGAGACAGACATAAATGTAGTGTTTGTGACAAGACATTTAAGCAAACGAAAACTTTAAAATACCACGAAAGACTTCACTTAGAAATCTCGCAGAGAAAGTTTGACTGTAAATAATAAAATACTGTATATTGTAATTAATGAATGATGCAATAATTTGACGTGAAAATGTTTAAACCGAGTTGTTTTCAATCTACTAGGTAGTGAATGCGGAAAAATCTTTCCACATGCTGCTAGTTTGAATGAACATCTCAAAATTCACACAGGTGAAAAGCCCTACGAATGCGAGTTTTGCTTAAAGCGGTTTCGCCTAAATAACAATTGGCAGCGACATAGAAGAACTCATGCTGTAGAAAAGCCACATATTTGCTCAACATGTGGAAAAGGCTTTGCTTCACCAGGTATTCAATATTGTAGAAATAATACTTGAAGTTAATAGAGATAATGAGATTAGTATTTGGTGCCAGCATCTGCGTTTCTGCAAAATATAATTTCTTTATAGTTATTAATGTAATAATTACATTTTTAGGAATGCTGAAAGGTCACGCAAAATCTCATTCTACTGAGCGGCCCCATTCATGCCAAATTTGTGGAAAGACCTATAAAACTGTCAGCACTTTTA
This sequence comes from Tomocerus mixtus, assembly GCA_034694165.1. Taxonomy (NCBI): domain Eukaryota; kingdom Metazoa; phylum Arthropoda; class Collembola; order Entomobryomorpha; family Tomoceridae; genus Tomocerus; species Tomocerus mixtus. The sequence goes on from JAQFYC010007225.1 coordinate 9,006, forward strand.
ATTTTCACATGAAGTCACACACGGGGAAAAAGCCGCATTTATGCAGTATATGTGGTGCTAGATTTGCGGAGCCGAATCAATTGAAAACGCATGCCTTGGTGCATACAGGTGAGACAAACGAAAGTCAAAACACTAGCATTAAAATACACACGAAACGAGTCTGTCTCCTAAAAACTACTTTTCTTACAGGAGAGAAGCCATACCCTTGCCAATTTTGTGGAAAGGCATTTGCCCGGCGCTCCAATACTACCGATCACGAAAAGGCTTGCAAGAAACGAAACACATCGTAATCACTTTGCTCAAATCATACCAAAGATATTATCGACAATATCTACTATAATTCAACGAAATTGCCACTGTGCTCTATGACGCCGCTTCGCCACTATACACAAAAATGGGGGAACTGCCCAGGGTTATTTTACATCAACTCAAACCTCAAACATTCTATCATAATGTACAATATACCTATACTTGGGGACGCTCAAAATATACTAGCACCAATATATAACTTTTCGTACAAACTTCCTAAAGTTACCACAGCTAGAGTCTGATATCGACTATTAATCTATTAACAATTAGTAGTGTAGTTGTATTAAAATTAATCCTTCAGTTGGGTTTTCATTTCACCATTCGTTCAATTTGCTGGTCGCACAGTTTTGCATTCGCCAAGTTTGTTTTGTTCGTCATTTCTTTCGGTTTCATTTTTTTCAAAATACAATACCGAGATTCTACTTTAAGGTCTACCGAGAATTAATGACAGGTATATAGGGTATAGTCGTAAACAGCAAGTAGTTTATTGTAAAATGTGCTACCCGATAATTACATCTACAGCATCTAATTGCGATTGAATAATTGCCAATGAAACAACAGTTTCCCATACTTACCTAATAAATTTTAACAATGAAATATGTATTATAAATAATATTATTAGTTTATTTCATAAATTAGTTAATCACAATTCATAATTTGAAAAATACCCCATACCTAACAAAAACCTTCTATAGCATAGTATACCAACTTATGTTCCACTAAGGCAACATGTATAATTCAAAAATGTTGTAGTCATCCCATGTTACAAATGTGATATCCTTGTCCTTTATCTACTATTAATTTGCCAAAATACACTGTCAACTTGTCGTGAGCCTTCGCGAATACTGTATTCATCTTCATTCGATTTTGGATTTCCTATATATATGTATCGACAAACTCATGCTTTTTGCAGAACACCACTCACTCGGTACTCGGCTGTCGGCTGTATCTTCAATTGGGTTTGTGGACCTCATTTCTGGAACCTTGTATCGTGTGCAGAATGATGTCACCAAACTGATCCCTACCCTAATTACCTTGGACCGTCATACCGAACAAAAGCAAGTTGAATCTTTGACGCATAAAAGTTGGCCAGAACATTTTTGTTGCGTAAAAGTCCAAGGTCAATATATCACAATTTTTGATTTGCACCAGCTGTCCTATTTCCATATTTACTCATCATTATTCATTACTTAATATTTTTAATAGTTCAGTTCAACGCGGAGACATTAAATTCAAAAATTCAATGGGCGTTCCCACAATAAATTCTTGCTTTCTGGTTATTCACGCTCCTCCCGAGCTATTTTAATGTATTTTTATATATTCAATACGATTGCTCTTAGGAAAATATGGTGGCCCTTAAAAGGGCCGTTGGTTATATTTAAAAAAAAGTCCGGAATAGTTTAAGCACGTTCTCCACGGATACGACGGGCCAATTGAATGTCCTTGGGCATGATGGTGACACGCTTGGCATGGATGGCGCACAAGTTGGTATCTTCGAAAAGTCCGACCAAGTA
>JAQFYC010007226.1:0-10823 GCA_034694165.1 Tomocerus mixtus
TGTCGTATTAATGTTTTGACCCAAAAACTGAAATTTTAGAAACATTACCGTTTTTGCCTAGGCATTACCGGTAATGCGATTTTTCCGGTAACACATACATAGATACTTTACATACTTATTGAGAAAACAATCTTACAGTGACCCATCGTACCCTTATAGGGGACGTTCAGGTATAAATGCATTAAAATTGATAAGCAAATAAAGGTTTCATCTGTTTAACACCTTTTATGTTGGGCTTCTTACTTGTGACGGTTACCACGTTTAACTGCAAACTATTCAGCATTGTGCTCATTTCTTGCGTCTTCAATTGAACAGCCATAAGTGAAATAATGGTTGTAGCATATGCACCGATCCATATATAAATCATGAGAACTTCCTTACCGATTTGATTACTACTATTAACCATTTCCGAATGCATTTGGAATATTTCGTAAAACAGAAGCAGGCAGAAGATTGTAGTGTGCGATTTTGCCATTTTTTGGGAACTGGAGGCAGAAAATGTACGCGATGAACTGTCCCAAGAGAATGGCAGAAGTCCAATGCGATAACCAACATTTACGTAAAATCCAATCCAAGATAAATTATTTTCCTGGTTGTTAACACTTTCGGTAATCCTGCTTGTAATTGTATTTGCATGGTTTACCAATTTTTTTAACAATAAAATCCATATCGACGGTTCAAACAATTTTGAGATCTGCATTTTCCCAAGAAATGCCATTTTAAAATTTCGGATAGTTTGTAGTATGTATTTCCTTCTGTCTTTCTGCATGGCAATTAAATTAGAAAGTGATTTGGTTTCTTATTGCACTCTGCATTCTACGATATTGAAAATATTGATTAATCCTCTTATGCATGGGCTATTGAATTTAACTGCTTATGATTATTTAATTAGGACGTAGCCTTAATAAATCTTTAATTAAGGTTTTACCTTTTATCGGTATTGTAAATATTCTAAAAGGTTCTCTATTTAAATTCCAACTTTCTCAAATAATGTTCATACCTTCAACATCTCTGTAAATGGCGATTATTGATTATGCCTGTATATATTTAGCAAGTGACAAGGACAACATAGGCTGGTAAAATACTTACATCTTCATTGCCATGATACTGTATCCTACAAGACCGAGAATATTTGGTATTATTCTTTATGCAAAGTTTTCTGCTTTATTTGGCTTAAAATTAAAGGAAAACTCAAAGTTTGAAAAAATCTTACGTTTCCTCCATGAGGATAATATAATATAATTTATGTTTATGATTCAATAATGTAGCCGCTCTCTCATAAGTACATACTTTATGTATACTAAAATATAATTATCATAATTTGACAAAGAATATTAAGTACTATTAAACTTTGGGAGTCAAATACAAAATTATTCTTAGCTCTCAGGGATTTTAAAAGGCTATGTCAATTATATTGTATTTGGATTTCAGGGGCCTCCAACAAAGTCAACTTTTATATTGTACCGATAGACATTAAGTTATATACATAATTAACGTAATTGCTAATTCGATACTAAGATATAATTAAGAACAGATACATTTTGTTGAAGAAATAGCTGAAATAAAACTCTGGAATTCCGAATTATCAAAAACAAAGCACAATACTTATTAAATAAAAAAGTTATAATTCAAATGAAGGAATATTTAAAGGGACTGTACAATGAGATTATACGCAAGAGAAGGGCTTTTGATATTTTTGGATTCCCCCTTCAGTTTTTTATTCGATTACGTATGGCACCTTATGAATATGACGACAATTTACAATTACAAAAGAGTTCCACTTTCCGTGGAACTTTTCTGTGCATCAATTTTAAATTCTCACTTAATATTTATTGGTAGTTCGATTTGCCACCTCTTTCAAAATTTAAATACGTACACTGGACAATTATTATGAAGGTAAATAAACTGAGTTGATGCATCATGATATGATACAATCTGCATATAGCAGATATAACATATAATAATATTAGCATAAAAAATGTAGGTATTTCAAAGGCTATTTTGTGAAATACATGGAAGAAATGAAAACTATAAAAGAAATCAACCGTGGTAAACCCTGTAGTATTTTTATTTATTTATTGAAAATGCTTCTTTTGGGCATCTGCCCATGAAGCTAATGGATCAAATAAACCCTGTAGTAAAGGGTTGTGTTTTATTAAGGTTTTGAATCAATTTAATTAGGTTAATAATAATCATGGTGATTGATCAAATTCTCATGAAATCTGGTGTCCCAGGTCTCGGTCATATTGAGCGGTGAGTACTAATCCGCCCGCTTAATCCTAATCCTTTCAAATCTTTTCCAAGAAAATTGACCCTTTGCCAGCAGTAGCATTCAAGGGCTATCTCTCCCGTATTATTTTCTTTAAGGCCTAAAAGTACACATCTTATACATTTGAAGGTATGTATCGCAGGGTAATTAAGTACGGGCCTAAAAATGTTGTAATTTACCTAATCCTCCCTAATCTTTTCCAAGAAAATTGACCCTTATTGCCAGCAACAGCGGTCAAGTGCTATCCCTTCCGTGTAGTTGTCTCTCAGGCCTAAAAGTATCTATACATTTGAAGGTATGTATTTTAGGTTAATTCAGGGCGGGCGCATTAAAAAGTTAAGATTAACGTTATACAGTTATTTTTACTATTATGCATCTACTGTATATTACACAATACATTGATTTAGCCCATGCACATTTACTACTTATATTATCATGTACTTCTATACGATGTGCTGAACAACAACTTTTATAGAACTCTTTAGCTATTGACATATAGAAACAGTTTCATAGCCCACAAAAATGTAAAATTATTTACAAGAGTAGAATAATTATTGCTTTTTCTTATACTTATGTTTATTGTAAGTTCAAAGTATTAAATGGACATAGACATACTTGAGAAACTATGACCACACAGTTTTTCCACACAACGTACACGTATAGCTATGGCTGTGTGTGTTTATTGAAGCACTGTTCTATCTGTATTTATGACGTATAGTATTTACAATATTTGTGCCTGCGTTTTCGGAAACAATTAGTGAAAAATATACAAATACAAAAATATACTTCCATTACAAAACTTTAATCCGTGGAGAAAATAGACATTGCACTCGTACTGTAGTACTTACTTATACCTGTTAGTACTTATAATAAATAATTACAAAATATATATTGAATCCTACCTGGAATTTCAGGGCATTTGCACTCTTACGAATGGATGGCGTTTGTACCTTATTCTTTTTAATTTACTTGATTAGAATGATGATTCTTCGTTGTTTGGGTATAATAAGTTATACCATAGCTTTATACCTAGATGGATTGCAGTAGGTTTTACGGATTTATTTTCTATTCTCAAATTCCCACCGGCCAGGCCTGCAAGCATGTAGTAGACAGGTAGACACTGCGTAGGGAAGTATATGTTTACTTAGGTATTATCCATGTTACACGTTGTTACGTTGTATTATTTCTTGTCCTCTTCCTTTTCTATATTTGTAATCAGCAAAAAGAATATTAAAACCCCAGCAATGTTATCTAAGAACAATGAACGTTTGCATGTGGATTACTTCTACTAAAAATACCTATTAAAATGATGCTTGTTGAATTTTCAGCTTTCTTATTTATTTAGTTGTTGTGAAGCAGACTACAGCTTCAGCAATCCTATTTTTTAAACTCCCTTTTATTCGGATTTTAAAGTAAATAATTACACATGGAGTCAGTTAGGTATTTTCATTATTGCATATTCAGCAAAAAATGTTGTCCATATAAACTGGAAAATGCTGAAACATATAATAATAAATAATTATGGATAATTTTAAAAAATTTCAGAAAACCTTTTGAGCACTACAGAGACGAACGGATTGAGGGAGACCAAAGTCGGAACGTTTCTTCAGAAAGTAATCCTCTACTAATTGATACGGTAAGTCATTTTAAATTGCTAGAACTACAGTACATATTAAAATCTTTTTACAAATATTACCACATCACAGAAACAAGAAAATTAATTACTTCTAAAGGAAATGAGTTGGAAATACTACAAGTAGTATTTTTGTCTTCTTTATTTATGAAATATGGGGGGGGGCGTGAATAATTAATTATTTTAATTGTTTCCGTTATTCTTTATTTGTCAAATCATGAAACTATATTAAGGTTTTGCTTAATTTTTGTTACAGATCCTGGATTGCTTGTTTAGCTACGCAGGTTATGAATTCTTTAAGACAAGTCGCCTTGTTTGCAAAAAATGGAGAGTTTTAATCGAAACAAAGTTTCTGAGCAGTTCAAGGATACTATTCGCCACGCCTACTGATTTAACAACGTATACTAGAGAGCAGTGTCATATGATTTCGAAAGATAAATTGAATTTCGCGTTTTCCGAAGTATTTATTGACTCTAAAGGTGTACAGCCGATGCCAGTTCCTAAGGCAGTTCGACTAAACGGATGTTTCACCATTACCATGATGAAGAAAATTGTGGAGCAAAAGTTTCTGGAACTAACATTCGATAATATCACCGTCGTGGACGAAACAAATATGCTGGAAGTCAGCGAATTGGATCTGAGTGATATTCTTAATCAGAATCAAACTCAAGATTCTCCCCGAATTAGTAAATGGGCGTTTGAAGTGCCTTTCAACGGGAAAACGAAAATAACAGTCGCAGTAAGTCAATTGGCGTTCGTCGAAGACATTAAATTGCGTGGCAACTGTGAACTGGTAATTGATGGGAAGATGGCTCCAAAGAAGCTGCACTTAGAATGTGCATCTTATATTCAAAATGGCCAAAAACTTGCGACTGTTTTGGTAAATACGTTTGTCAGCTTTGAACAGCTTTCGTCACTGACTCTGGAAAAGGCAAGATTCAACGGTCCCGAAATACAACTAGACATGACAGAATCTTCAGTTCATTTGGAAAGTTTAAATTTAAATTCGTTGGACGCTTTCAGTTGGGAAGGAGCAAGCTGGAGTGTGAATAAATTGGAATTGTACGACATGAGAGCTTTTCCAATGAATAACTTTATGGTAATTAAGGAAATGGTAATTATTAATATTCCTCTGCACTTGGATGTAAGCAAGCTACCTACATCCTTGGAAAAGCTGTCTTTGGGAGCGCACACTACTATTATAGGAGCATCCGCAACGCAGCTCCCAAAATTAAAATTTCTACAGTTGGGAAATCCAGTTATGCCTTCCTCCTTTGCGGGATTCCGGGATTGTCAACATCTCATTGATTTGGAACTTGTAGACTTGGATGTTGAGTTCAGAGGAAGATTCAACGTTAACTATCTCCAGTTCATTCCGCCCAGTGTTCAAAGAGTGAAACTCTTCAATATGTATCATTATCAGAACCCAGCATATGTCAGCCAGCAGAACATTCGATTTCCTACACTCATTCTTCAAAGTTATACTTTGGACGACGCAGCATTCATTTTGGATTGTGTGAGCCCGGAAAATGTCATTATTTCCCTGACAGGGTTCGAATTGCCGCTAAAACCGCACAAAATCATGCAACTTATTCGTTCAAGTCGATTTCGAAGTATTACTTTAGGCCCCATCAGATGGCCCAAAGGCCGTCCAAAGCAATTTTGTTTGTACCCGATTGTGGATCGTCCGAGAGCCGAATATTTTGTTTTCAAGAATGGTAAAGGATCATCTATTTCACGAGGTGAGTTCCAAAAAAAATTAATTCTCAACACAGAACTGTCCTCTGCGTAAAAACATATGTGAGATAAAAATAAGAATTTCTGTTCTGCTGTAAGTAAATGCATCCCAAGATTAAATAAAATTCTTACCCGTAAATACTGGAATAAGAGTTAATACTTAGTATGTAAGAACTGTAAATAATGCACAGTATCCTACTAATACATTTATACAATAGCGTATCAAGTATTTTGAAATATTTCGAAATTAAAAGTTTCATAGTTAAAGTAATTTACTATTGTACATTTTCTTAAACTTTAGTAATTTCGTGATATGATTTTAGGTTTTTATTAGAAATTTAATCGAATTGAAAACAGATACACGTTAATTAAATAATATAAAGGTGGTTAATGTTTATGTACCGCTTAAATTTTAATGTTCATGTAAAAGCGCATGTAAAAATAATATGTTTTATTTTTTCAAAGTTATTAAGTAATCTCGCAAAAGTAATCGTATTTGCAAAAGCCACTACCGGTTAAGCTCGCCACACTAATTACGATCGATTTGTATCATATTTGTCTTCTTAACTTATATCATAGTTAAATGTACTTAAGGTAAAAACAATACCCTGTGTTGCAAAAATGTGAGGTTTAATACAATTTAGTTTAATTTAGTTGCCAAATCATTGATTACGATATAAAGAATAATTTGTGTGTATTGATAAGTAGTATGAACTAGTATATATTTGTAATTACTTAGTTGTACCTGTTTGATATGCAAACCATTTAAAATAAATATATAATATAATCCTATTCCTTATTTTGCGGTTGGGTTGTTGCAGTTGTTAAGTGTCGAAGTCTAGTTATATATACATAAATCTGACCAGTATCAATGTCAATCCTATTGCGTTTCAATTTGCCATATTTCTGTTATACCAGTGAATAGAAACAGAAAAAATCGCCTTGAAAAAATTGCACTTACCGCAATCATATTTGCATCAGTTTTTTATTTCATTACTATTGTAATACAAATAAAATGGAGAATATATTAATAATAATATGTTACCTACTTAAATGTCCCTATATGCATTATTATTATTATTTACACTTTGGGCTTGTTAGCACCATTTATATGTAAAATAGACTGGAAGTACACATTTGTTAAATTATAATGCGTATACATACATACACAAATATATAATTTGTTTTCTGTTTTTAATTTTTACAAAATACTCTGTTCCAGCACTGCGTAACGTTTAGCGAGATTGTCATATAACTGAAATAAAGGAAACACAATTATTAATTAATTAATCCTCAATTAAGCAAATCCTAATTCCCAACATAAGTAAACAAACTTTTAATTCGGGACTTACATGGGCTGGGTCTACGTTGTTTTGCCTATAATCTCTTAATACTTCCTAATCCGCCCGCACTTAATTACCCTAAGATACATACCTTCAAATGCATAAGGTACTTTTAGGCAGCAAAGAAAACAACACGGTAGGGATAGGCCTTGGCCGCTGTTGCTGGCAATAAGGGTCAATTTTCTTGGAAAAGATTAAAAAGAATTAGGCAAATTACAACTTCACCCATGGGCTGCATCGTGGCTTGGATCACATAATTTAGAAAATCCTTGAATTCCCTCAACTATTTCAGAAAACGATTTATCTCCAACAACGGCTTGTTTGACTCTGTAGCACGCACCCAGGTCAGCAGAATTGGATTTTGCCTAATTAGGGTTAAAAAAAGTTGATCCGTATTTAGGGCTTTCTGATTTAATGGTAGATTATTAACTAAAGTCGTGTTTGTATTTATTGTTATTTACTTGAACATAAACTGGAGCATTAAAGACATCGGAGAGAACTTGTAGAATATCGGCATTTGAAGATGCGCCCCCAGTGGCTAAAATTCTTGTTGTTTTTGCTAAAAAAATACAGATAAATAAATTGATAATGGTCGTAGATTACAAGAGAATTTAAAAAAATTATTTTTCCAGTGTGATGCATTACTTATTTTGCAGCCGATTTTTTCAGCGTGAATTCTTCTTGATAAAAACTGTCCTTCGATTAATGCTCGTACTTCAACTTCTTTGCTTGTAAATCTTTCCAGTTTTGTTCCATCTTTGTCGAACCTGTGGTCCCAGTCTATAAATTGATGCAATTATTAACATCATTAAGAATACTATTTCTTCAGTATTACTTTTTACTACTCATTAGGCACAATATCACATATTTGACAAAACACCAGAAACAAGTAAAACTTTTTACTGTAGAACAAAAATTCTGTAACAATCATTTTTCTGAGTAACGACAAAACTGTATCAACACCACTGACAACAATGCTTTCATCATACAGAATTATCTTATAAAAATAATGTGCCGTTAGGGCGTTTAGAAAATCATTTTGGTGCCTTTAGTATGTAATCCGAAAAAATGATTTGCATTGCTACGTACTTTTGACTTTTGGAATGATTTCCCATAAATCATAATAGAAAGCAAGATTGCCAAAGTTTCCTCGAGGTGTGGAATTTAAAAGTTCATTAAAAATGCTCCAGGAGCCTTCTGCAGAATCCCTTCGTATTCTTTCTCTGGTTAAGGACCCATTTTTGAAGCACAAGAGGGCCATGTAGTGCTCTTTAGAAGATATCGGATTGGTGAATATGTGACCTTCCGTAAATCCTTCATTTGGAAGCTGGTCCAAAGATATGAACAAAGTATCCGATGTTCCCAGACTGATGGCGATGTCTGTCTCTCCCAAACACATGCCTGGAAATGCAAAACATAAACTAATTAATTTCAATTGTCAATTAGTAATTAGACTATTTATTGAAAATTATAAAAATAACACACCTGCAAAGGAACTTGGGTTGTCCCCCGTGAAAGCTACAATTTTGCACTCTGGAGAAAATCCGTATCTTTCCACGAAATATTTTGAAATATTTCCCAGAACTGTCTCGGATGGGACTGGCACTCCCAACTTTTGAGCTAAGCCCGAATCTGCACTTGTAACGGCACCCAAACATGCAGTTGACCATATTTTATTGCGAATGTCCAGAAGATTCATTCCGCTTCCGTCAGAATAGTCGATGTTTGCATAATCTCCAAGAAAAAGTGAAGCAGCAAAGCTGGACACTAGTGAGATTCTCTAATATATGCATTTCTCATCTCAGTACAAGCTATAAATTTTTGTTAAAGCTAAAATTCTTACCTCCGTAGCATTATATGCATCCCGCTTTGTATGAAATATTTTTGCAATTTGACTTCCTGTAAATCTTTCGTATGCTCTTGAACCCGTCAATTTGGAGAGCTCCTGAAAATATTAGTTTTGTTTATTAAAATTATATATTTTTGGTAATATTTCTTTCTTATAATAATATTAGCAACAATTAATATTGCATGTGTCAGCCTGGGAGATTTCTGTCATTTTTATAATAAATTAAATATAATATAGTTCGTTTTCTCTTAGATCGACCCATGTTTTACCTTAGGTCCTCCCAAACTGTTTTCTAAGGATTGGCAATATTCTGTGGTGCTAGAATCCATCCAAATCGGAGAATTAGCAACGCTGAATGAAAAATAGAATTGGTCATGCAGAAACTTTCCAGAATCTAAACTTTTCAAAGTTTCCCTTGCACCCTTTTTCCAATAGACACTTCCATGTTGCTGTAATCAAGACAATTACTGTTTACATGTCATATAAGTAAAATTGTAGCTATTTATTTTATTTGTATTGCCTACCTGACCAGCCCCTGAAATTAAAAACCAAGACCAACGTAAAATCTAAATGATAATACTATTTAAATTATTTAATAATAGCAATTTGTTAACTGAGATTTAGTTTTTACCTGATATTCCAACAATTTTCTCAAACGCAACGTCTTCCAATCGTAACTTCTCCATAAGAATATCAATTGCCTTTACCCACATTAGAGGTTGGGCAGTAACAATTTTTGGATTTTTCATCTCGGTTCACACCGCCATTCGTTCTTCAAAAATAATAGTGAGCCAATAGGAGAATGAGTTAATAAAATTTATTAATAATAATTTTTTATCATAAGACAGTTAGAAAGCAAAAGAGTGCCCTAACAGCAATTATGGTATTGATATTTACCCGAATTCAGGAAGATCCACATCAAAATTGACGACTGCTTCATGAACCACAGACAAGGCATCATTGACAATTACAGCTTTCACCTAAAATTATCATTTGGAGTTTAGAGAAGGTTAGCATTATTGACGTATGGGAGCACATTATATAATTAATAAAATGACTAACTAATATAATAGTAGAAACTGTCAAAGTGACAACATAATTATATATATACCAAACAGGCCGTATTTGACCAAAACGCTAAAAAGGTATTTGTGTAAACCAAAAGTCAAAAATACACAAGGTATCAATCAACCATGCTTCCCGGCTGTTAGGTACCTTCCTATAATGTATACAGATAAGTAGAATGTGTTCCCCATGAACACATTTTATTAATATTATATAGTTTAAATATATTGATTAAAAAGGTTTACCGATTGAGTGCTGAAATCAAATCCCAAATAAAGGTTCCCCTGTTCCATATTTATGCTTCAGATTAATTCCAGATTTTGAATACAATAGTCTCCAGTTTCATTAAAATATTTAAAATCAACAGATTATTACTAAAGCATGTGTGTGTGTTATAATTCTGCACGCCTGAATATGTTTATTAGTTTAACTCACTATCTTTACCATACATGGAATGGAAAGTTTGTCTGATTTATCAATTATACTTGCACTTGATACGACAGTCAAAGTCAAACCATTTCAAATAACTATAAATAAAGTAGGAGTGTCAAGATATAAATATTCCAATGTATTTGTACATATACATAATGCATATCAGATTTAAAACCTTTGCAGATTGCAAAATCTCTTGTATTTATTTATGTGTGCTAACTAAAATACTTAATCGATATCGCTTGTTGCATAAAAACAATCATTATGGCATACTGGAATTGACATAATATATCTACCTATGCATTTATGTTTATAAAATGTAGGGCAACTAAAATATTCCAATAACATAATGAATGTACCTGTAATCTGCAGTTTTTAGGGAAGCAATACTGCCTACTTGAGTTGTGTTTATATTTAAGTAATAAACCATGGTAAACGGTCCACCGAAGTATTGGAATGGTAACAGTCAAGGTTAATAGACAAAATATGTAAGTA
>JAQFYC010007227.1:0-10822 GCA_034694165.1 Tomocerus mixtus
AGGTACAAACGTAAATAGACAAGTAACATTTTTTGGACAATGTGCTAATGTAAATGAATGAAGGCTGGACTAAAATACTTATGATTCATTACCTTTACAGATTACAGAATCAGATGAATGAATATTCTTTATTGTTTTGTTACGTATCATAAAACGTATGTACTTACACTTACTATTACAAGTAAACAATGATTAGCATAAATATAATTTTTACTTTTTCTTTTATATGGCTGCTTTAATGTTATTATTCAGTAAGATCTCGTTACGTGTACGAATACTATAACGAATGCAGAAATAAACCAATTGTGATATTTGCTCTTGGATGGACAGCTAACACAATTAAGTGGGCAAAGATCATTATGCACTTTTGTAGTGCATTTAACATGTAATGTGTTGTAGCTAATTGTATCTAACCTTAAACGTACATTAGTATACATGTCATGCTGGAGTTGGAGTCACAGAGGTTAAACTAGTATTTCACATCACAAGATTTAATTTTAATTAAAAAGATTGACCATTTTTACAAATGAAAATTTATATATTAACATGCCTACGTACAAAACCTACATCTTTTCTTAAAAACTATAAATCTTATCAAATCAGTAATAATTAAATAGCTCCTAAATAACACATAATATTATCTTTTCGATAAGAACGTATAACCACAACTAGCAAAATGGACAACTTGAAATGGCAAGCTTCCTTCAATGTTAGCAATAGCAATAAAAGCTAAAAATCCTAGTAAATGTCAGAAGGATACATTCTGCCAGATATTGTCTTAAGACTCCGACACATACACAATTGTAGTTATACAATACTATCTACAACGTCTCATCCCATATGTACCACACCTAAATAGTATTATTTCATTTTGACAACAAGTATTTCTTAGAAATGATTCTAAATGTAGATAGTTTCATCTAGTAGGTCATTTTTATCATTCTATTTCTCATGTGCAGCCATTTCTTCAATGCATATAACTTAGCAGCACACTTTACTTACATAAATATACATACACACTTACACAGCAAGAGAAATTGTAGTGTATAAGCACAACTGCATTTTAGTTGAGCTGAACATTGAATCTGTAGCCAAGCCAAAACAGAATATAGTAATGAACACACATAAGTAAAGTTGCCAATTGTTGTAGGACAACTTTAGTATGAATTATGTCATGACATGACATGTTAAATAATCAGAATTTGTGTGTACCGGAATAAAAATAAGATGTTATAAAATAAAGTATTAAGTTGCCTACATGTTCTCTATGATAAATAATGATGTAGGTAAAGATTACACAAGAAATGAGCTATGAGTTACATTACTTACCTTTAATACGATTGTATAGTACAGATATTCATTCATGAAGCGAGTGAGTAAGGGATTTAAAAACGAATTAATGATTCGTATCGTACTATCGTGGGATTTGTTGCCTTTAGTTAAGATATTCTAGAATATTGTACGTAAGTAAGTAGATTAAACTATTAAACCTTAAGCGAAATGGAATGCGGATTAGAATGAATTTACTACTTATTGTTGTTATAAAGGTGGTCCTGCACACCAAAGCCAACTAGATTCACTTTCCTTAGCTAAATATTATTATTCTTGTCTGTATTCTATTTCTAAGCAGAAAAATACAAAATGAATCGTACAGCAATTCTTTTCAACAACGCCCGCTTCGCATTTTATCTCCTATCTCTGTTTTTTCTTGAGTAATGTAGGTTGTAGGTATAAGCATTGCATTATAGCTTCGAAATTTATCTTGATTGCCCATTGTGGAATAACTTTTAGTAATTTGTGGCTTGCTTGGCCAGATTTAATGCTCAATATAGCTGTCATAGTGGGATAATTTAGTCTTTAAAGTCGAAAATTGAGGAAAGGTTCTTTATTACATACAATAGATGGAAAAATTATTTTCGTTTGAATATCTCATGGAATCTCTTGATTTCTTTTCAATTGCAATTTTGCAATATTTATTGCATATAATGCAGTTAGTTTTGATTCTATTTTTATTTAATCTCCGTTTTGCACCACACATAAATTAGTTACCTACATAATTAATTGTATATTTAGTTGGTAAAGACAGGTGAATTTTTCCAAACTGCCACTGATTCAATTTTAGATGCAAGTGCATGACATAACAAATTATTAAAATGAAAATGCAAGGTGCATAAGTGGTCTAATACGTCATATTGTGCAATGTAGGTAACGGTGTTCCGAATAAGTATTTCCCTATTACCATTTTATTACATGGAAAAGTAAATATTATAGTGTATTCAGCCTATGAGTAATTTAAGTTCATTACATATAGGAAAATTCCCTATATCCATTACCACGTAAATTTCTAGTAGACAATGAACGAGTTTTACACAAGGAATTTTGTTCCACAATTTTGTATACCCTTTTAATAGTCCTTATACAGTTTTGTACGAGAATTTATATCCATTTTAGCTTGTAGGTCCACAACTAGATATTTTTACATGTAAACATAAGAGACCCTCTGAATTTCGTTCCATATACGGAAATTCTTTCATACCGGAATGCTCTGTGTATAATATATGTCAAAAAGCCTCTGTACTATGTATTAGATAACAAATCCTTTCATTTTCAAAAGCATATAGTTATACAAGTTAGTTTAATTTTTTGCTATGAGAATTTCCTCCATTGGACTAAATTGCACGAGTTGCTAGAAAAGATAGGATCTTTACCAAAGCGTTGAAAGGTTCATTTATTCACGCGAAGAACTTGAGGCAAGGCAAAAGGGAGATACTGAAGTACTGTAACGTTGAAATAATTTTGTCTGCCCTGTCCTGTCCTGTCCTGTCGGACATGACAACTAATGTAGTATGTAATAGATTGTAAAATGTAAATGTAATGTGATATAAGTTCATTGAGCATTTTTTGCTTCATTTAATTACAACTAATTATGAATTTTAATGTTTAAGGAGCACTCAAGCATTTTTCATGTGTCTGCGTTTACATTAAAATTAAAGGAAACGCTTAGGGAAGGAAAGGGAAAGGAAGTAAACGTTTAACATTAAAGTTAAAGTATAAACTACAAATACAAAGTAAGCATTAGAGCATCACCCTTTGACTTTAGCTTCCCAAACGTCAAATGCTTTGTTCTATCTTGTTTAAGGTACTTTATTCATTTCTATACATTTCTACATTATTCACAAAATTATTTACCTCTACGTAACTTCCTTAAAATTTTTTCCGAATTTTATTTTTTCTAGTTTAACAAGTATTACTACACTGGCATGGCACACACTAATCGTAAGAACATAATAATATCCATTATGATAACTATGATATAATTTATTACAGTACAGTATGTAGTTTTCTTGTAATATGTACAAGTATGCTTAAATGGATGTGTTACGTGCTCATGTTAAGGAATATAAAGCACAGTTGCAATAAAAATGATTCTGAGACAATTTAAATAATCGTACGATTACGTATTTGCTTTAGTTTTATTAGGAATCACTTAAAGAAAGCACGTAGGCTGACTGAACTGAACTTTTAAAGGGAACATTCATAAATATACATTACATTATTAGTTATGTAATGTAATGTAAGTGTAATATAATAGCTTTGTATTCCTATACGCTCTTTTACACAACATTTAAATTTTACGAGTTTTCTTTCCCAAATTCTCGCAAATCAAAGTTGTTTGAAATGGGGACCATTATCACGATTCTGTATGTATCCATATAGTCAAGTCAGTCGGCTTGATTCTTGATGTGAGAAATAAACTTAGCTAAATAAACTGTAGAATAATTATTGTACATAGTAAACTGACCATTTCATTCTAATTCATGTCGTGTCTTGTATTTATTATATTTTTACAATTTAAAAGCTACATGTTACTGCTACGTGATGCAATAATACAAATAGAACAGTAACAGAACAGGAGCAAAAGCAAAAGCAAGTGAACAATTTTCAGCATCCATGGAAAATGCTCAGTCAGTCGCCAAAAAATATTCATTTTATGTTTATGCCCGCAATCAGTTATACAATTATTAATTAGTGATATTATTTCCTCATAATTTAGCACCCTTCCTCACGTTTTTGTTTTAGTGCTCTACGTGGGCAATACAGGCATTCCCAGTTAGAAAAAACGTCTGCTGATGTATAATTACACATTCTAATTATGTTTTCAACTGGTTTATGGCTTTTTGACTTGTGCTACATCATAAAAATTAAATAACTACAACAATTAATGCATTGTTTTCTTTTCTTTAGCCGACCTACACGTTATTGTTAGCAATAAAGCAAATGAAAACGAAGTATTTATTTAACTATGGAATGTGGAATGTGGTAAATGCAGAATTCTGAATGAATTTCGACTTCAAAGCACACTTCTTATGAATGAGCAACATTTATTGTGCATGTCTATGTCTTGAAGTAATTAATGAACACTTTAGTCCTATGTTAGGTAACTGCGAAGTTAGTGACATGCACTAGACAAGGAGTGTAAAGAATTGTAACAAGTCGGCTTCTAATGGAAATGGAATGTCAACATAATGCGTAGGCAAAAGCGTTTCTTGGCTTGTCTTGTCTTCTATATAGAGCACATCCCATCAAAAAAACCACACAACTACCTAACTATGAACACAGATTGAAACACACAATGCAATAATGCCATTTGGAGTCACACAGCGTTTGAAATAATCCTGTTCTTCTTAATCCTACTTACTTATGATATGAATTGTTTAAAACCAAATTAAATTAATTCTCTAACTAAGTATGTGGAGGTATTTATAGTTCATATTATATGCATCTGTACTATAACAAAATATGTCATTTTCCATCAAAGATGTTCAAGGAACCAAAATGGGGCGCTTCTAAAGAAAAATTTGTAAAAACTATAACAAAAATATGCAATAAGGGTCTATAACCAAAATGATTACAAGTATTCGGTTTTACTTTGCTTACAAATGAATAAAGATTGGAAAAAATCGATTATGATCAAAATTAATCGTCTGTATACTTATTTGATACTCAAAAAAAGTTACTCAGAATTCGGAGCGATTAAAATGGAAAAGTGATCATAATCCAAAATTTGTAGCCCTTAAACCATCAATAAATATAATTCTGAAAAGACTAACTAAAATGCTATTTTTTAAAATATACCGTGAAAGAAAATATCTACATACTACAATTAATAGGTCCTAAAGATTCTGCGAAATTGTTTATATAATTTCTTTTTTTAGATTTTGCTAAGATGTAGATTAGTATTTGCAATTCTTTGTGTCCACGTCCTTGCTGTTTACACGTTTCATTGTCAATTATAAAGAAGTTACGAAAATACGAAGAAAAATTGCACTACTGCTCCATATTTTTGTATTGCAGGTAATAAAGCAGAATGTTTGGAGGCAGGATGTAATCTAAATGTCCTTAGTATGGTAAATGGTATAAGTATAAGAGCAAGGTAGTCGCTGTCAGTGTCTATTGTAAAATAACATTATTTATTTGGTTCGTTTAGGTAAAAGTGGTAATCTCCCTATTATATTAACATAATTATGTTGTATTAGCTATCAAGATTATTGGTTTGGGGTTTCTTTAGCCTTTAGCATTGCCTACATTATTCTAGTACTACGAGTACTTGTACGTATAATTCATTGCATTTTAAGTGGATCATTTTTTTGTTACCTACGTAAGTGAAATGAATGCCTTCGTAAGATCTTGTGTGCGTATCGTACATTACAATATAACCAAACCACCAAAATAGGTAATAAAGTAATGATGCATCAAATATCAAATCAACATTGCATTGCCTGAGAATTGAGAACCACTAAACTACTGCCAGGTGGTCAGTCAGCCAAGAGTCTAAATGCCAACGGCATTTCTCATGTGATCTGATACAATTCAAAGAACTAAATGTGTTTAGGCTTTTGAATTATTATATCTATTACGTAGCATCAGCACCAGCACGCTTGTAGCTCTATCATGACATAAATAATATCACACACTGTGTTACAACTTACAAGAGAGTTGCCGCAGTGTCTGTGTATTGTATTATAATATTAAGTATTAGTAAATATATCTGCTTTGTATCTTGTAGCACGTAATGTAGTATTTGTGTACTGTTGTAAGTTGTAAGCATGTAGTAGTGACATGTCTTATGGTAGTAAAGGAAAAGTAATGTAGTGCAAACTGCAAAGTAGTTGGAGATACAAAAGCATCAAAGCAAAAGTCCCATTACATTCAACATTAGAAGCAAGTGCCAAATGCTGTAATTTATTGCCTAAACTCTAGTACTTTATTTTATTCCTCTTTTCTATACATCTTAGAACTTAGAACCATTCTGCGGCAGATCTACTTTTTTGCCTTTCAATTTCCAATTTGGCAAAAAAACACTCAAATCTATGTAAGTAGTAAAGTAGCAGTAATTCTTTCACTCACTAAAGTATTGATGTGACGTCCTTGCATGTACTTCTGAAGCATTACATATAGGTACACGCACTAACACACTTCTGAATATCAAATATACAGAGCGTATCATTAAGAATACGTTTTTATCTAAATAAAATCAATATTTTGATTATTAATCTGATACATTTTATATTATTTTATTACCATTAATCATAATATGGAGAACGTGTTGTTCATTTTCAGTGTAATTTTGTATTAGGAAATGCATAAGAAATCTTTACGTAAAAAATTATTCATAATTTCTCCATAAAAGTATCTTTTTACTACATAGATTGTATTTGTAAGTATTAATGTTTGCTCCAGTTTACGATTTACCTAAAAGTCATTCGCTAAAATTGTACAAGTTAAAATTAATATGTTCTACATTATAGGTATATCCGTATAGATGAATTGGATTCTTTTTAAGCATTTATTTTAAGCATTTAAGTAAAGTACTAAGAAGAACACACTACGTGGGAAACCCTTGCGAAAAAATTTTTTGGCAATTTCTCCATAAGGGAACATTTTACTCCAGTTTATGTTTACATAAAATTCATATCTTAAAATATGACAATTAGGAAATTAATATGTGATTTCCATATCCATAATGTATAGACACATTATGTATTTATATTAATAATAAATATTATAGTTTCATGGAGAACATTTCTAGAGTAATGTAAGAAAATATATGCAAAATCGAAATGTAGGTACCCGTAATTCAAGTTTTGATATTTCTCTATAAAATACTTTTATTACAGTAGGTATCTACTTATATTTGCTCCAGTTTGCGAGTATTTACCTAAACTCCCATCCTTAAAAATGTCCAAAAATTAAATTAATGTATTTGATATATATTAAGTAGATTCATTTTGTGAGGGTAGCGAAATACATAGAATTTCTTACACAATTCAATTTTGGCAATTTTTCCATATACTAAGACTCATTTTATTTCAAGTTTGCTCCAGTTTGCGAGTTTACCTAAAAATATCTTGAAAATGTATCAAGTATTGAATTAATGATTGCATCAGCCTAAAATTTAGAATTATTTTTTCTAACAACAAGTAACACAAGATAGCTAAATAACTAATGAACACGCAAAAGAAGCATAATTAAAGTTACACTAGGTACAATGTAGTACAATTACAAGATGTAATAATTTTTACTAGAGCAAAACATAGATACAAAATTGAACATGTAAAAATACTTATCTCATTAGATATTTTTCATTATTCTTGTTATTAAGATTGTGAACAAGCTATGGAATTAGAATTTACTTAGTAGCCTTAGTAGTAAAAATATTAATTTACTACCTAACAGATTATCTTAGGAGCATTTACGCTTGAAAAACTTTTTGTTCAAGAATATATTTGATACGCAATTGATTCACTAAAGTTTACAGATACTTTGCACGTGCAAAACTGCGTACAGGCAACGCTTAGTTCGCCATATAAGTAAATACGCATATTATCAATACAATTTGATGTAGGTACCCATATTTCAGGTTTAGGGGAACACATTTATTGAACTTGGTTTGTGGTGGATGTAAATTAGTTAACTAACTAAACAGTAAATAAATAATTACATAAATCATCTTGTAATTTGTAATTAACCCGTAAAACATTTTTGAATAAAATTTGGCACAATTAATTATAGTAACATAAAATTCACTTCACTAAATACATATTGTACATTAGGTGCACTTGTCTTAGAGAAGCAACATTTTTCGAGTCTAATTTGCAAGGATTACAAGCTAGCAATTAAGAATAATTAAGCTACAACAAGATATTTATACTTACACAACAATTTATAGAATCCTTTATTATACCTTTTGCGAAATTCGATACACAATTAATTTCATTAGTAGCCGTTTATTAATTAATCGCTTCCACGGATTTATATTTTAATTAACCCACAGTAGATTGAAGTGCCAAAATATTTGTAATTGGAGGAACATATCGCGTGTGTCCTTATAAAAGTTGTTTATTCCAAATGTAACTTGTTCCCAAACTGTCAATAAAATATTTTCGAAATTATCGCAATTCCAACTGCATCTATTTCCAAAAATACTCCAATTCCACAGATACCCGTTATCATATAAATGAAATATTGGAATTAGGGCACTTCTGGAATTGTGACAGTTTTGGAAATACTATTGGAATTTTGTTTTGGAACAAGATACTTTTGAAATCGTGACAATTTAGGAATAAGCAACATTTAGTATGAGACAACCAGTACAAAACTTTCAAAATATAGACAGTGACAGTGACACTTTATTCTGTTGTAGAAGATTAGCTAATGCTAATAGGTTGTAGTTACCTAAAAGAATGTAAACACACCTTTTAGAAGTTAAAATTAGATATAATGTGATTTTGTTTGTCTGGGTCCTTGCATTATGAAACCATAACCATAAATTAGTTTTAATGAGCCCTTGAGGACATTATGGGTTTGTATAGATATCTGATAGCGTGCCACAAGTTGAAGATTAATCTTTTACGCATCCATCCGCCTTCTAATCTTCTAAAGTTCTAAATAAACAGTAAACTGAAATTTACATAAGTAAGCATAGTACCTACCTAACCTACCACTTACATTGTTTGTAGTTGTAATTTTGTTACCTAATAAACTCTAGTAAGCATTTTATCTTAGGTATTACATGAAAACTTGGCAGAATGCAGCTTGGCCTTTATACTTTATGGGTTTGTTGCTTTATCTATTACATATTGTAGGTATTTAAAGTATTTTTCATGTTAGCACTAAAGAGGTAACTAAATTAACCAACTCTGTACTGTATATTATGTGCTGCCATTGCATGTTGTCTACTTAATGACACGAAGAGTAGATTTACGTAGGTAGGTACCTAAATATGGTATTTATATACAAAATAAACAATAAACTGCAATAGAAATATTACAAAGACGTAAATAATGAAGTTTAACAAGAAAGAAGGCAGAAAACAAACGCAATTGCTATTGTAATGGAAATCCAACGGAATGGGATGAAAATGAAAATGGAATTAAAAGCGGAGCTGATGGTATTGTGAGCTGAGCTGCCTTGTAACAGTTCTCTCGTCCAACTTTATCTATTATTACTATTACTACTTATTATGTAGATACATCAACTATTTATTCAAATGTTGAATGTTGAATGAAGAATGTGAATCCAAAATCCAACTAATACTGATGTGATAAAGAAAAAGTAAGTACTTAGGTGGGTATAATATAATGTTATGGTAATTATAATATATTTCCTTGCCGTGCCATACCTTTGAGCTTTTGATCAATGAACGTAATAATAATAACATAAAGAGGTAGGTAGATGTATATAGATATACAGTTACCTTTTACCTTGCATTCCTCAAGAACTCTAACTCTACTGATGTGATATGATAATTGCTAAAGTTTTTAATAGCGATTCACTCCATTCAGGTATGAACTAGTGCTAAATGACTCTTTTTATTTTGCAAACAGATCAGATTAGATCAAAGGAAACTAGAATGAAGTGCGGCATCTGATTAGCAATGTATTATATTCCCTGCATTGTTTCTTGTTTTCTTTTTCTTATTCAAATTAACGTATTTTTTTCATTCAAGCTCAAGCAAGCCAAGCTCACTCCTCTTTCATTAATTGTTGATTGTAAGTCAAAATGAAATTAGCTTTTACATTATCTTGGCTTGACGTTGACATTACAATGTTAACAATGCTTAGCACACCGTACCTCATCAGCTAGAAACTATGAGCTTGTTTATGAACATGAATATTTTAATATTTTACATGTTATTATATAATATGCAAATTGCTTTAAATATTATTGCATATTTAAGAAACAGAACTTGGATATGCATGACAATAACAATAAAATTACGTACATAGCGACACGAATGGTCGCTGCTCTAACATAAATACTAGCAGAGAATTCGAAAAAGTTGTAGGATAGTTTTCATCGCTAACATTTTTGCAATTTCAACTAGGCTTTAGTCAATATCAGGGAAATGGGATAAAGAGTCAGATTAAAAAATATTCAAAAATTGGACCACTTTTAAACCTTAATAGCTATTCAAAAAGCAAATTTAGTTTTTTTGGTTTAGCAATCATGTAGCTAATTCTTTAAGGGGAAAATATTATTTATTTAATATTTTCCTATCTGCAAGTGCACTAAAGGAAGAAATTACTTAGTATCACTGTGTGCATAGTTGTGGGTGCAATCTGCAAATTTGCAATTATCATTATCAAAATACAATAAATGTCAGCTTAGCAATGTTTTTGATAATTAACCTGTATACAATAAGTATTTATAAGAATCACAGCAGAGATATTACCAAGATGGTGGTGTATTTGCGAATTGGCAAATTTTGTAAATAATGAATTTTTTATGCCATTTTAGAATTTAAAATATTTTTTTAATT
>JAQFYC010007228.1:0-10821 GCA_034694165.1 Tomocerus mixtus
GTTTAGCTTTCTGTAATAGTAATAGTGTTGTTTCCTCTGAATCATACTGTTTGCAATGAATTTGCATAATTGCTTGAGCACATGTACATATTTGTGTCGACGAGTAACAATAAAGTAAGTGTAAGTCGAGACTAGCTAACGCAAACCAAATCCAACCCACACACATAGTATACAGAATACAGACTGTCAGGTTATGTACCATACACACAACAAAACGCATCCCAAATTAACTTGCCAAATTACATCTTAAAATTTAACGTTTTCTTGGAAGTTGTCTATGTAGTTATGTACCTATAGATTTAAGTATTACCTATTACTCATTACATAATATATTAGTATTACAGCAAAATAATATAAAACCTACATACATTACAGGGTAATGCTTCTATTTGCATTTCATAGTACAATGACGATAAAGGGTAAATGTACTATTTAATAATATAAGCAGCAAAGCGGACAAGAAATCTGCTAAATCTGTAATATTAATATTATAAAAATGTTTTAAGTAATTCTTAAAGATGATTTAGCCATGCACGCGAAAGAGGAACATAACAGGTGTTACATTACATTTGCTATTACATTACATCACGTTAGGTTATTTGATTTTTTCTGAGGTAAATGGATATCCATTGTAATAATAGGCTAGGTGACCCGATAGATGAGATGAGGATGAGTTTAGTTGAGACTTGAGACTGCTAAAGAAAGGATTTCCCTGACATGAGTGACATGACAGTCCACTACCAAAACCAAAACATTCTATACTTACATAATATAAGCCAGACCGGGATGAATATCTCCTGTCTATGTCTGCTTTAGCCCTCTCTGATCTCTATTACCCAAAACTACGAGATACTTACATACAAGTATAGTATGCGTCCACATAACATTCACTACAAAAGCTGATGTGCGTGCATTATACTATACATGTCTTAGGCTTTGTATCACGAGGCATAGAGAATGACTATTAAAACGGGAGCACTTGTGTATCCCTTCAGTTTTTGCAAAAACTAATCAAGTGACCCACTAAAAATATGTATCTCACATTAAGCTTATATAATTTCACTTGAAATTCCTTTCAACAGGGCAAAATAATGATAATTTTAACTAATTTTTTCAAAATATATGCATTTTAGCATATAGATAAAGCCCAGATTTGCATGTATCACTGAAAATAACATACAATTCTCTATACAATACTAAAATTTCATATTGATACCTAATTAGGACAGCTTTTTATAAAAATGAAGAGGGAAATACCCGTATGGTTCCTTGTGTTCTAGGACACATACATGTGTAGATGTGTTCACTATAATTCTAACGGCTTTCCCACACACAACACTGAAACATTTTTCAATTAAATTGGATGGGACGCTGTCACGGTGTTTCTCAGCCGATTATTTCTATTACACTTATGCAGTAATGATGAGAGTTTAAGCTTTGACTTGACTTTGACTCTGGGCCTAATATTAACGAAAGTGTGAGCAAGGTAGGTATGATCCTCCTTCATGCTGTGGAACAGTTATAATACAAATACCTACCTAGTTAGTTAATCTTTGCCCTTTAATGTGTAGTGTAGAAATAAGATTATAGAAATAGAATTTTAATGTGTAAATAAGTGTAAACTGTAACCTACTGCTGCCAATAATAAATAGAATAGATGGACCGTTGTATTTACTTATGTTGCTTGTTCCTTGTTTAGTTCTGTTTCTATTCATCTATTGTATTGTTACATATTTCACATAATATCTACCTGTATCTCTTTATTGTATGTATTCGTAATTGTATAAACATACATACTTACATAAAGGTAAATTGATTTTGTCGGTTTCAGTGTGTACTATAAATAAATGCACTAATGCGTTTGTTTGTAAATATCCATCTTAAATATCTTTACTTTACTTATGAACTTGCAACAGTATTAGGATGTGAAGTTAAGAATTTGAGAGAGTCGAATATTTGGATTGATAAACAAGCGTGCAAGTCTATGTGAAAGGATACGCTTATAACATTCTATAGATTAAACCATAAGACAGAGTGCATGAAGGTTGGACGTTGACTTTGTTGGGAAAGTCAAAGGCTGACATGTCACAAAAGTTACACACAAGAGAGGGAATGACGGAAAGCTTCGACTCAACTGTGTCATTTTGACGAATGACACTTTTCGGCATTCCAAATGGAAGGCAACAAGGAAGAAATGGAGTGAACTTTATTTTATGTAAGTATTTGCTTGACTTGACTTGTTTCAGGGACCTAAATACTTTCAATACAAAAACTCACTAGTATTAAGCACTAGATACATAGGAGTTTTAAACTTTATTTAGTGTATTACATTATGGTATCATACAAGACATCAAAATCATCCCCCTCTTAGAATTTATACTTATTACTTACAACTTGACTTGGGTTATTTGTGTTCCTATTGTATATGAAAGCTATTTCTATTGGGGAATATACATAAAAATAAAGTACCAACCTACCAATACATAAAATAACCACAAGGAAACTTTTCTTCTTCGTCCTTGTTGCTCTTTTTAACATTTTCGTATCATTTCACACATGACACACTTCTGTCGCCTATTCTTCTCACAATCAGACAGAAAACATTAAACACTCTATATTATATAAGTATTATATTAGGTATATGAATATACATAATACATTATTTAGCTATGTATAAGTACATAGGTTAAATACTGTGTATGTAATCCTTAATTCCCTATATTCCTTTCCTCGACTGAGCTCAAGTGGACTGAAGAAGATGCATTATTTATTTACACAAATCCTATTCACATTTATCTCTGTCCAAAGGGAATCTCAAATGGGCCATTACGAAATAAAAGTACAAGGACTCTGTCTCCAAGCTTATTGTCAGCTTATACAGTTATTACATAACATGAACCTTCCCTCAGGTAAATTCCTATATTAGTGTATATTATACCTTAAAGCATACTTTTTCACTTCTTCACATTATACTTACCAACACCAACACATCATCACAAGGAAAGTGGCAACAGAAACAATAAGCTATCTGTATGTATGTACTTTTGTAGGTACCTTGTTGCTGTGTTGATATATTTTATTTCCTCTGCAGTAATTTACTAAATACAATGACACATAAAATCAAAGGACAACGAAGCAATAGCAATAATACAAAATAACACGACAGCTTGAATGAATCTAATGTGCTACCAAGAAATTTAGGTTTCATTCCAATTTCAAGTACATACTTAGAAGTTACTGCATGGATAGTTAGAATGAAGAATTTTGTTTAGTTAGTTCAAGTAGCTTAGTAATTTATATTTATTATCCATAGAAGCTGATGTGATGTATTAAAACGTATCCTCTCACGTATTTGATTTCTTACATTATTAACTACCGACTCCGTTGCATCACATCATAGGTAATCACAACACAACTCATCATCATCCATTCTTATTTGACATGATTTTGACATTCTGTTCTGCCTTGATCCTCTCGATTTAAAATATTTCCCACAAATAAACTACTCACAAAATAGCTAGCGAGACAAGGAATTGTAGTACTATACCTACATGTCGTAGGCAGGACTCGGATATGCAAGGTATTTTTGTAAGCGTACTATTAATGTAGAGACAAAGAATTAAAATTTTATATTTCAAAAGTAGATACGTGAATAACTCACCTTTGAGTGAGTTATTTTAGGACTTGGCATATTTTGGGAGATTTAATTTCATACGGGGAATTTAATTGCACATTTTAATCTGTATTTCTTAGTAATTAAAATTAACTATGAGCGCATTTCTTTAACCAAGGGCGTGCATCCATTGACTAGCTTTTTATGAAGTAAATGCATAATATTTTGCAACCTGGTAATTTAATTTGCACTCCAAAAAGGGGAACGGATCTACTCGTGTCCAGGGGCACTTCAAGGCACCGAGGGGTATTTTGGGGTCAATCTTTGAGCTGTAGGGCACTTTGGGGACCTTTTTTATTTTTGTACTTCGAAATATTTTTTTCCCTTTTCCTGTGACCTTTCCAAAGGTACAAATTTTGTTATAAAGCTACATATCCTAATACTTGTATAAAAATGAAATTTTAAATAACTAAAAAATCTCTCCGCGGAGCACTAAGCAGAAATTACCAGCCCGATATTTTGTATTTTAGAGGATGAACTTTGACATTTCCGGATAATACGCATTTTGGCTTTGTTAAAGCGTAATTGTCTAGGATATTAGTGAATTGTTTAAACTTTAGTATTGTTTAATTGTGCTGAAAGTCAATACCTGGAAAGAAAGCACAATTTCCTCCGACCTATCTACTTATTAATTAAAAAATATGGGAGCACAATGTTTAATCAAAGAAAATGTTTACATATATTTTAGTCTATTTTCGAATTTGTTGCATAATGAGTATATTTTGGCAATTTGCGCAGAATTTGATTATACCGTTAATACTCCTGGCGATTTTGGTAAACAACGTGTAGCATCTTTACGTAGTAAGCGTTAAGTAAGGCATTTATTAACATACATGCCCCAGCTCTGTTAATACTAATACGTAAACGCCCCTTCTTTCTAGGCTATATAACTTATTAAGCTTGCTATCTGTAATACTGTAATAAGATGGGGAATGTAAATGTATTAATAAGTTTCCCTATTTACAACAAACTTCATTTCGTTTTCTATTACCTTCTTGCATCTTGTATCATACAGAAAGAGCATTTATAAAAGCAGCCAAACTACCATACATAGTTAGCCCGCCTGAGTAAGTATATTTTGTACAATTATAATAGATTTCCACACAGACGGACAGACATTCTATTGTGATCACATAAGCCAGCCTCGAATAATCGGGCAGGCTAAAGAGATACATTGGTTTGCTAGTTACTTAGGTTAGTTATTTATCCATAGGTACGTTATTGTTTGTAGTATTATAAGTAGCGTAGCTAATAAGCTTAACTGAAACATTTTATCGGCTCTGAGAATCTTTAAATAGCCTTCCTTTCCTCCTCATTTTTTCCGTAAATGAAAAAAGTCGAGCCGAGAAAAGATAGTGTATCTCTAATGTATAAAACACTTACACTTACAATACAAGTTGCTGTTCTCTTGCTCCTCCGCTTTACTTAAATAATCTTACAAACAAACTTACCTGCCACACCAAAACCGAGCTAAAGTCTAAAGTTAGTAACGCAATAGCAAAGTAAAGCTGCGACCACGCCATTCACTCACATTCACATCAACATCATTTTCAGTTTGAGCCTCACCTTCCCGAACTTTTTTCCAAAGATAGTGTGCCCTGATAGGAAAATGAAACTCGAACTTTACTTTTAGTAGTCTCACAGCTCACACTCAACTGCACCTTACCTTTATTACATAAATTTATATCTGTAAAGTAACACACACAGAGCAAACCGAGATATACTTACCTAATATACTCCTATTCTTACATGCTAGTAGCAATGCATTCCGTACAGTAAGAATAAAAATGTATAAAAATAGTCTACCCATTTGTATAGCTTCAGTTTAGTTGGTTAAGTAAGTATCTCTATACTAAATACATTAATAGGGCAGGAAGATAATACATATAACAAGTATAATTTATATATTGCATCTTCATCAGATATAATTAAATATATCTAATGAAGATGGATTATAATATTTACATGAGTTCTTTGTACGAACATACTAAAGTTTTTACCTTAATTTCAGAATAGTATTTGTATGTATGACAAAATCTCAACCAAAATAAATTCTTATCAAAATAATATATTTTAAAACTCAATTTATGTAGATTGTTCACACCTTCTGTTCCCTAAGAGTAATCAAAGAATAAAATTGGAAAATGCAATATTTGTTATTAGTATTTACAGATACTGTATACTTACCTAGTATGTATACATATTATGTCATATGAACGTGTAATTTTATTTTCTATTAGTTTGTGTTAAATATTTAGTTATAGACAAATTAATGGACGTAAGTAAATTAACTAACTTATTTAAGCAAGCATAAAGTACCTACTTTATGCAAACGTAATAAGGTATGTCTAGTATAAGCATGTATGTACATTACGTTACGTTAGACTTATGTAGTTCTATTAAAGAGAAAAATATTTGAGTGTGTATAAGTAATTTAATGTTTGCTGGTACATTCAGATAAGAGAAGATGCTGTATAGTATGTATAGTGTAGAAGAGAGTAAGTAAAGTAGTGATATTGTAGACTGTTGTATGTTCCAACTAAATTACTAAAAAGAGACGAGGATCAGAGAAGAAACGTGTAGAGTGCGACCTATCCCCTTGACCCCTCTACTCAGACTATCTCCATAAATTTCAAAAAATGTTTCAGACTTGTAATTTATACTGCGATTACGCTGAGAAAAGTCTGGCCAACTTTACTTACTACATTTATATTCGTCCTCTCCTAACATGTAGTACTCTATTCTTACATTCATACATCCAACATCGTAACATACTGTATGTATAGGTACTCGTAAGAGGCACATTGTGTTTCTTTACTATTGCTAATGCCAACACTTACCTTTTACATGGTATACTGTGTAGGTGCCTCTATAACCTAACCGTTTCTTGCATGCATGTTTTCCAACAATACAAACACACGGGCTATAAATATCAACTTTGTATCTCTATAGTAGTTAGGTAATGAAGATTTTTACACGACTCATCATAATATACCATCCTAGATTATGTTTTTCATATCTGTATAGTATTTTGTAGCATAGCATGTTATTATATGAATGTATATAAAATATTGTCCCCATCGTGGTACTTATAGATAACTATAGAACATACGATAATGTTTTTCTTATACTTACATCGCTTATAATACATATGTGTACCTGTAGCTATAAAAATATCACCTTCGTCTTATTTTAGTTCATTGTCAGCACATAGCTATACATACCGTAGCCCATTTACCTAAGGAAGGCGACATGATGCAAGAAAATGCATAACGTAGTCCATGTAAATTTTAAATGTGAAATGAAAGGTAAGCAAATAGTGCAAAGATCAACTCTACTTCAGAAAATAATACAACACGATGTCCATCTTCATTTTTTAAGTAGCCTATGCGTTATTTCCGAGATGATCCTCCCATTATTGTTCCTTCGATTGAATTATTTTGCCATGCACGGCGGAGATGCATGAATTCCCAATTTTCTAACAATAAGAGAATGCATGCACACATACTAGAGGAATATTGAATCGATTCCTCAACTAAGATATATTAAAATAGTACATCTATAGTTAACATTACACCATATAGCACGGGGATACAAATTTCAATACAATATGCAAGCAATCTTATGTATGAACTTGTGAACTTAGGTTACGTTGTATTATTACGATACGAAGGTTTTCTTATGCGACTGTATTTACTTATGTATGTGCATACGTAGTGGATAAGTGTATGTATATTGATATATGCTCCATAATTACATTTTTATTTTATATTCTTATTCATACGTGAATATCTACATAGGTAGTGCTTAGTAGTACAATGTGCCTGATTTATAAAGATTAGTTTACTCTTCGGTAAGGTACACCCATTTCATTACGTCCCAGTCCAGTCCAGTATACAATAGTGCATGAGAAAATTTATGAAATTAAACTCGGACGGGCATACGTGTAATGTAGGGCTTGTATAGAATGCATGGCCGTATTGTAAGATGAGTTTTAGTTAAGCTCATGCAATAAATTTTGTATAAAGGATATTATGGTACACAGGTAAGTTCTTATAATAGAATCAAGTGGAGCTCCAAATGTGTATACGTAAAACCAAATACAAAATCTTAAGTCGAGACCTAAGAAAGCTGACTAAATTAGGCTGGCATGTACCTATACAGTATATAGTTTACTGTATGATAGGCAGTATAAGTATAATATAGGAAGGAAACCGTGGAATGCAATGTGCCACACCACAACCCACAAGGTTTCTCGGTGCGGTGGGCGAACAGTGGACTTTTCACATAATTTACTTGACTTGACTTACAGACGTTAGAGTTCGGGAGCAAAAGAAGCATCAGTAGCGGCAATAGCAATATCTAATGTAATGTAACCCAAATGTATAACCTCCACCCTCAACTTACAAATTACGTTTAACAATCTTCTTTCCTTATATTTACTTCTTGGATACTATTATTACTATACTACTACAACATTTACATTATACACATTATACTTGTGTGAGAATGTAAACAGTAAGTAGAAAGCAATAATATTGGTGCATTACATTATTATAATACTATAAAAATAATATTTCCAAAATCTAAACTATTATTTGCTTATACATATACTACAGTTGACTTAAGAAACGAATGTTATTTATTATAACATTTCACTTCTGAATTATTTTACAAAGAGTATGAACCTACATTTTATAAGATATTAATAAATAAGTAGCTGCAATTTTTTATTGCTTGGAATTTCAGTATTCCATAGTGTATGCATTTGCACATTAACATTCCAAAGAAGTGTAAGAAGGTACAAATTGCATTTTTTGTAAAGTAGGTAAGAATTTTTCAAATTCGAGCTCAACATGTGAAAATGTAACGTTAATTGAAAATTATTTACAATTAAACGTGCCCGAGCCAATGGATGTGGAATCTACATTTTACAAGTTAATAATTAATGATTTTGTTACAATTTTTCATTGCTTGGAGCTTCATTATGTCATAGTGTGCTATATATGTATATTGTTTGTAAATTAAAAAAACAGAGATGTGAGTAAAATATTATAATTTAAAAAGTACTGCTGCTGTAAATTTTATTATAGCACGTTGAATTAACTGTGAACAATTCGGGCTGCATAAGTCATTTATAAAAAATGGACGAGTTGTGTTCTGTCTGATTGAGCAACACGAATGTAAGTTAAAAGATAAATTAAGTCGGGAATTGTATGAATGGGAATTAGAATTGTAAGGTTATGGTTGTGGTAATAAAATAAAATGCTTGTATGTAGTCTGTAGTAGTAGACTTGCATAAGAAAAACTAATCCGCAGAATCGCATCATCAGTACTGTAAATACAATAGTAAATAAGTAATGAATGTAAGTAATGTTATGTATGTGAGCGCATCTCTGTAGAAGTAAGTTAGGAGATGAGTGGCAAAGTGCAGAGACCTGATTGACTTGCTTAGACTTGTACTCTGTAGTCTGTAGTGTGTGTAGACAATGCGAATGTAAGTATGTGAAGTGGACTGGACTGGACGCCAATAATTTGGCGAGAAGCCGATAATGATAATATTGCTCCGGTGTTGCTGTTATGTGTTGCTTTTGCTTTGCGTTGTGTCAAGACAAGAGAAAAGAAGGATCTAACGGTTCTCTTCTTTATAATATAGTACATTATCTCATTGCAAGTTAGAAATCTCACCGGCCCATCAGCACATCACATCATAACATAACAGCTTAGTACACCGAGACACAAAGATCAACTTGAGAAATACTCAATCTTAGCTAAGTACCCTGTAGTTTTGTTTGCAGTCGTGAAGTCTGTTGTACCATATTCTCTGTCTCTAGTTCATTGCATCCCGACGTGCCTATATAAACACAGATTTATATTCTCAACTTAACTCAACTGCCTTTCAGTGCATTAGTTTCTTAGTTATTTACTATTTCTTCATTTAATTTAACACATTGTAATACCACGTCTACTGTACGATATATTATACTTATATATGTACATGTCATAGATAGAATTCAAATGTGTGTTAGACAAAATGCAATATTTTATGTTCACATTTGTTTTATTCTTCATTTTATGTGTCAGGTCATTTTTGAAGTAATTTTAAATAAAAATATACAAATGCTTTGGTTTACAAGATAGAATTTGATATTTTTGCAAATGTTTCAAAAAATGGCAATAATTTTGTTTATTATGTTTATTTACATATTATATTTTTAGTGTCTATGAATCTTAATACACGATAAACGTTACTGCCTGTGACATAAATATTTGAAAGACAAATAAAATTAAATACCTATACTAATGCAGATATTGTAGTATAAAATTATTGTTTGTAAGGCTAAAATAGGTGTTAATACGTAAAATCTGCGTGATGTTATAATGTATAAGTACATTTACTGTTACTCACATCACACTGCACTCATCAGAAGCTGTAGTACACAAACATATACTACCTACAGACAACTTAAGTCTCACAAAATCCCGTCAATAAGATATGAGCAGCTACAGCTTAAGTATATTTGTATAAAAGTACGAATTTAATGATTCTACCCGTATTACCTATAGTAGCATATGTACATACTTACAATACTGAACTGTTCTTGCACTTATTTTCTCGATCTCATTCATCTTGTACAATTACCTTATATATCGTGTGGATTCCATTGTACTCACAAACATACATACAAATGTACTTATTATGTTATGTTATAGTACACAGAGATTTAGCAAACCATTCAGTAGTTGCATTTTGCATTCCATTCCTCAGAAACTTAGAAACGCACGTAATCAAATCACATGGCATCAGTAAATAAGTAATTCCCTCCTTATCGTAACACAGCATAACGTACTTTAAGTACATACATTCATACTTATAACAAATTCAGAATTTGTATTTATCCTGAAGAAAAGACAGGTAAATGCAACAATGCAGATGCAATCAGCTAGAATCACAACACAGCACAAAACGCAATGCTTTCCTCATCTCTATCACTCACAGAATTTGGTTCCTAGAGAAGTAAAGAAACCGACCAACCCACATTGCATTAACTCTGATTGTAGGTTGCCATTACTCAGATTTTTTCTTATTCATTATTTCCAACTTCCTATCCTATCCATTCATCCATTATTTCACTATCCGTATTGTA
>JAQFYC010007229.1:0-10818 GCA_034694165.1 Tomocerus mixtus
TAAACTGCACCATAATATAGATACGAATTTCATAGAACATATTTTAATAAATACACATTACTCATACCTCGAATAAAGTCCCACCCTCGTATTCACTGCGCAAAAGATTTTCTTCATTTCTTTTTTAGATACTTTTGGTTTTAATCTGCACTTCACTTTTAATTCGAACATTTCTCATGCATGTCACCTTTGTCTTACTCATGTTCACAGTTGCATTATTAATAGCCAAAATGTCATTAAGTAAGTAAAGGTAACTATAGTATATAGGTACCTACGTAATCACATAACATCAGGACCTAGCCAAGTCACACAGTCTGCATATTAGTACTGTACTTACTTATTTTCATGCCATCACTTTAGCGTGACCATACATTATCCTAAATTAAGTTCAGATATACAAAAACTGCAGATTATTTAGTTTACATACTTATAACTCTATATCTTACTTAATAAGGGCTATGAAGTTGAAGTTTGCCTAACTCGTTTTATAAGAATCAGTATTTCGTCGCGAATTTCTTGCACACTATTATTACTGCTATTATGTAGTAGTCACTGCGTGCATACCTAATAAATATGTTACAGTATTTTTTAAATTATTTACTGCTTAACTCTCCATAATTTAACTTTGTTGATGCTGATATGATATGTTGCAGATTTCTCAGAATTCAAGGACAATGTCTAAATCTTTTAAAATAATAACTGTAGCTATAAAGTAAGTTAAATCCTTGTTGGCAACTGCAATGTAAAGTTTTAATATCTTAAAAGTATACCGTAAAGCTCGATATAAATCCTCCTCTGTGGGAAGTCATTTTCTATGTACAGCCACTGTGTTGTTGTTCTCAAAAGCGTTTCCAAGAAATTGTAATAGTAGATACAGTATACATCCTTATATACTGTTCCTACTATTGCAATTCTCTCAAATACTATTTATTAGTTTCCTCTTGATGAACATGTTTATTATTTTCGCAGTGCATGTCCTATATTTTTTATTAAATATGTTGGTAATAATGACATACAAATCATAATTAGGAAAATAAAATAAACCTGTATTAGTAACAGCTATTGTAACTTTCTTCGATCGTGGGAATAAATTCCCCTGGGGGACCATAAATGGCAATGTTGTCAGAAAATGGTAGCTCTTATCAACTTTTACGGTAAGGTAAGCACAAAGCGTGATAGTAATCTGCATTAAAATTTGCGAGTGATATTTGTCTGCCATGCACATAGCTGCAAATATCACATTTTGATAAAAATCATTGCCAAAATCTTCTGTTATGTTGTGACATTTACTATCACTCAAATCACAACTTAACTACGGTCGACGGTCACGACAGAATTTTTTGCATACAATGTACTAGGTATAATAACTATTATTCACAGCAAGAATTCTATTTATAGCTTGATACTTATCAATGTAATCAGTAGTTAGTAAATTGTAAATACTGCTCAATTACACCTGTAGTTAAGATCATGATCAAACCATTAAAATTGAAATTCATAAATATTATGTAAATGGATTTTCCTAACTTTCATTTTCTTTCTCTTTACAACT
Source organism: Tomocerus mixtus (assembly GCA_034694165.1). Lineage (NCBI taxonomy): Eukaryota > Metazoa > Arthropoda > Collembola > Entomobryomorpha > Tomoceridae > Tomocerus > Tomocerus mixtus. The sequence goes on from JAQFYC010007229.1 coordinate 1,553, forward strand.
ATTAGAATTGACGTGTGCTGCGTAATCCGCTGTACCTATATAATAATATGCCAATTTTATATTACATAGTTCTTAAATACCTACACAGTAATATGTACAAATGTCTATATATTACACCTACTACTACTACACTTGCTTCCTACTATCCTACTTATATGCAAACGTCCTTATTAAAAATGTCTTATTTAAAATTATGTAAAATATTTTAAGTGCATGCCTTGCATTATTTTGTAGTTTTGCTGTTACAAAATTGTACACTAGACTATGGAAGAGAAATAATGTGTCAAAATACACTTTCATTCATGATCGTGATGCAATGCTTAGCCAAGTGTAGCAATTACCTTTACAAGACATGCATTGTACATTATTAATTCATTACTTGTAGTGTATTTACGCTTTGTGTTACTCTACAGTTTGTCTTACACTGCAGAAAACAATCCATTTCATTGAGTGTTAGTTTTCTGGATTTTTAAAACTCATAAACAGGATATTTCATGCTTATATAATAATATTTACTCGATCATTCATATTATCTACTTACTTACCTACACTACTTATTAAGTAGTGTAAGTTCTAAGTGCATCCTTCCTTACTTTTAGTTATATTTCTTATTTTAATATTCTTGACTTACTTACTTTCAAAAAATTATAATTAGAGTATGTTGCAGATAATGAGAATGTTGTAATACGGACAAGCATAACACATATAAACGCATACAACTTCTTTGGATCAATTTGTTTACTCTTTGTTTGTGTGTTATGGTAATTGGGTGTGGTTGTGTTTTTGCTCAAATGTCCATCTTAAACCTCGCTATGTGTGTATGAAGGTATGCATATCAGAATTACCAAGATAAAGTGGACAGCTAATTAATTATTTAAATTAGGTACAGACGATAATGCAAAATAGTAATTCGTAATGTATGGAGTAAGAATGATAATGCATCTTTGTTGACAAGCGCTAATGTCTTCGCCCTATTTTATGTGTAATAATAATAATAGGAAATTTCGCATAAAACGAATAATTAGTTTATTGTGCTGGTTTGATATGAATCTAAAGCTAAGCAATATTATATTATAAGCACATACATGAAATGTAATTACACAGACGATTAATTACGTAGCTGTTCTAACATACATATAATGTAGTAAAACTATATAGTTCAAGTAGGGATCAGAATCGGAACCTGCTCAACTCAATTATCAGTAATTTTAGGCTAGTCAACTTTTAGCTTTTATTTTACAACTATTATTGCATGAAAACATTTTTATTTCCGATTATTCAGATTTCCATACACATTCGTATGCATTAGTAATTTATACTACTCAGAAAATTGGCACAATTATGGGATTATAGATAGTCGGTGCTTTGGTAAAAGCAAAAACTTTTTCTAGCATAATTAAATCTCTGTAGCTGATTGGAACCTGCGTGCTCTAATTATTTGCATTGAATACAGGCAATAAATTAGTCAGTCCAAATCTATTTTAGTTTACACCAATCCATTCAAGAAACAGGTGAACCGTAATGAAATATTATAGGCATATGGTTGTAAATACTAGCTAAGATACTTTTAATTATATGTAGGCTAATTAGCTATACTACTAATCAATATTTTCTTGCATAACACTTACATAATACCGACATCCAGTGCCTTTTGTATGCCCATAATATTACTTAACATTTAAGTGTTTTTGTATGATAAACAAATATATCTTCATATGATGAAATATGTACCATAATAGTAATAAACAACACGGTTATTTTTTGGTCAATGACAATAATCTGTCAAGCAAGAATTTTCTGCTATTGTCAATTTGATAACAGCTTTGTGAAGCTATAATTATATTTTTGTTGACAAATCTCTTCATGTCTTACGACTACAATAGTCATATGTATTGTCATTATTATGGTCATATAAGTAAGTACAAACTTACTGCGAACATTAGGTATTATAAAACGAAATACAAATTGACAACCTTCGGCTTTAGTTTTTATACCGACTGAAGTATGTAATCCATAGTCCAATTCTGTATTTATGTATACATATATGTAACTTACGCATCTTGATTAGCCTTTTAATACTTAGATCGCACATACAACAGTGTGTATTTGCATGTTCACAAATCTTGCATTAGTTTGATTTTGTGGTGACAAAATCCGTAAAAATGAAAAAAAATGAAGGTGCATAATATAATGGTAACACACCTAGTACAAGTATTAAGATCACAAAGACAATAAATAGTAGGTGCAATATATGTGATAGGTAGTAGATACGTAGATTTTCATTTAATTCGCCCTGGATTTGATTATTCAGCCAAATTATCTGCATAGAGTATAAAAATATGTATGCAAATTACCTGTATCGTAGAATCTAACATACATAAATATTAGTTCGTATCATTAACGATCACATCCATTTGCATACCTAATTAAATCTTTTTATTAGTTCCCTTAGTCAACAGAACCTTAGGCAACCCACTGCACTGGCAGATATTAATAGTGGAATAGGTAAGTATTTTAAGGTGAAACGTGCATATCCGTTTGAGATCGCGTATGACATTGACTATTTTTACATAGGTAACTCAATTTGAGTTTTTTAATATAATTTCCCTGCTTTCCTCATGATCTTACATCCATAATGCGTCATGCTTATCTCCACATCCTAATTGTCTGTACATTATAGTAAAAATGAAATTCAGGAAGAAATAGGAACATAGCAAAATAAAAAGTTAGTTTAGAATTCTATCAAAATGATTTATGTCCAAATCTGCTGCTTTATGGTTGACCATGGAAGTTGGAACTAGGACGAATCCAATGTCACCAAACGTGAGACTAAATTGCACAACACATAATGGATATCACCTATTAGTATTGTGATCCAGATTACATTCTTGCGTTGCACGCAGTTGTAAGTAAATAATCACCATTACAAATAGATAGTATTTATAATACACACGTACTGCTGTATCTATATCTTCTATAACCTAGCAAATGTCTATATAGGTACATAGCAAACTATTATTCTCATTGACCTGGTCTTATTGGAGTAGATTTCATCAATATAGGGAACAGAAGTCAATTCCGCAACTGATATCATTATTACAGATAGCCTCTCGTTACATAACAAAAGTAAGGGGTTCATGTCTATCGTTCGTGGTCCAAAGAGATGAGATTCATAGTATTTTTACTTTGGTAATCCAGTTACATAATCTAATTCGCATAGGAAGATAAATAAGTTTTAATTTACACTTGTATATTATTAAGGAGTAGAAGGATTAAAGAATCTTCATTATTTTTGTGCTTACCTTGACTATATATGTAAAGGTACTGTGGTAAAATTATGGATTTGTTAAAGATAACAATAACACATGCATCTGTGTACAACAGTACAGCGCGCTCGCTTACTGCATACCTCTAAGCGGCAGTCTCACACTCTCAGAATCAGAACAAAGATACATCCTGCAATTATGTACAGGTACAGAAGGCACAAGGTACGTAGACATAATAAATTGCATTTGGAGGCGGATACAGTCAGCAAAAGTATTCTTCTCGATCTTAAAGGATGTACCTGCTTCCTAAATTCTACTGCATAGCTATAGCTTCTAACTATTATAATGAAGAGTACCGTCGTCGGTGAAGATGATGCGACGTGATGCTGGCACCAACCAGCGAAAAACACTTATCGTTATATTTAGTCTCCGCAATAGCGTAACCAAAGCAAACCACTAAAAATTCCATGATCACCAGTGCACCTGTTACGTTATGTCACTGCTCTGCTTGCCGCATGTCATTTCATCCTTTTCCTCTCTAAACATTTCCCTCTGAATAATTTTGCATGAGTTGTCATCCACATCTTTCTCTCGTGCCAATCCTTATTCTTTGCATGGTCTTAGTCATTTTGTAGTATTATTGCACATTCATTGCACAAAGCTCAGCCAACTATTTGTCATACAAATTATTATCCTCGTAAATATTATATAAATGGTTACTCTCGTGTCCTAAATCTAAATAAATCTGTGTGCAATACAGCAAACTACTATATGTATATGCAACGTAAGTACTTAAACGCTTAGTAGACTTATATAGGTAAATAATTCAGCATAGCTAGTGTTTATTATGCTTACAGTATACTGAGCACAGTTTATAAGTGCAGATTAGTTAGATTACAGATACATGTGTGCAAATCAGAACCGAAAACTAATTGATGATTGATGTCTACTTCCAGTGTATCCTAAAGTGCTATTTCTGAATATCTACAATCAGTTCGCCAATAAAACTCACAGAATGTAGTAAACAACGAAACAATTCAATAGAATTGGGGGATGACCTTCACATTCATTCAGTTTCATTTCCATTATATTCTCTTTTATATCCTCCTAGTTTAGAATACCATAGATATGTATAATTTATATAATGTGTAGGTACATACGCCTTTTTACTAGTACTAAAGTGTTCCAAAAATCCAAAGTAAATAAATCATGTTTAGCACTTTAAAATGTGTTTTTATAGACTTGTTTTTAAGGAGGGCTATTTAGTAATAGCAAATTATATAAATAATAAAAAATAGCTACTTAAAATACTAGTGGATACCCAACAAGTTGTAATAATAGAAAAGACATAACAGAAGAAGTGGTTCCTTCCGGTAGATTATTTGAAGAAGTTCAAATGTTTAATAACAAGATGCATCCTCTTTACATATTGTTATATAAAATCGCACAGTGCAACGAATTAAAGGAAACTCTTATTAGGTAGTCAGTTAACTGAAGTAACTACTATATAAATAAGGATTGCAATGCAATATGATTATGAATTATGGCTTTTGACTGCCTTTCCTTACTTATTGTTTAGCGTTAATGCTTATTGGTTCAATGGAATTCAATGCAAAATAGAATGATGAAAACATATTATGGGATCTTCTATTTACTATTCAATGTAACACAGGTATCAAGATACAATACATAATAACGTCATAAATATTATGTACGTTACTATTTTGTATTGTACGTACTTATCAATATAGTACCTATCCAATAAGTAAGTATATTCTAAAGCCAGAGTACCCATCGAAAGAGATAATAAATAATTCCATAACATAATACTAATTATGGCTATTAATTTTGGGAATGCATACTGTAGACTACACGCCTATTTTTATGTTTAGAACAGCAGGACAGAGTGCATGGGAATTGAAGTTCATATAAAGACATTGAAAACAGCAAGCTGTACATAGTATCTAGTAATTTGTAATCGAACAGGCTAAAATTGCAATGTAATAGGATGTGATGTGCATAAAAGAACACATGTAGCAGCAGACTATCTAGCGTAAAAATAATTCGAGTTTCCTGTAACAAGGCATACACATCATATTTGCTTTTCAAACCTTTGCTTTGTAGTGGTACACTTTATGTTACGTTATATTCGAGTATATTTAGCTTGGAATTAATTGTCTAGTGTATGGTAAGCCAGATTCTATTCGTATCATGTTTATGTACCTAATTGGTCAAATGCTCGCTTATGCATAGATTTTGTTTCTATAAATTCAGTGTTGATTGATGATAATGAAGATAGTAATGTATTTTTATTCATTGAAGTAAACTCTATCTGTAGTAGTGAGTGTTATGCTATATAGTCATAAAAGGTAGGTCAGTCTGATGACAGGCGATATGATTGCCATTTCTAGTAACGTACGTACGTACATATAATACATAATGTAGAGCCTGCCATTTGCCATACAATGAAACGTGTAAATAGAATCGCACTACGAGCTATAGTATCTATACAGGTAGTCATGTCATAGTCATGGTTTTCAAACATTAATTAAGCTGTTTACCATAATATTACAGATTCTATTTTAAATAGCCGTAGTACTAGTATGTATGTATTTGGCTACTGTCTACATACCTAGATTAATATTCCTACACTTTGAGTTTTACTGAGTTTGCTAATAAATACGGATATTATTATGGCAATGTCATTTGGCATTAGAAACCATATTATTTACTTAACTCTTATTTTAATGGAATTTAATTCTTAATTGCTTTTAGCATGTAGTAGATTTCTACACCATTCCATTACATTGTGCTGCTATGTAAATCCGTTGTACTTGGGCATTACTATTCTATTGGGAATTCCCGTACAGAAGACACTAAAGACAATTCTCCAAAAAATGTATCTTGTGTAGGTAAAATGGAATTTTATTAATTTTGCCACCGTATTAGTAATTTTAACATCACATAGATTAACGATTAACATAGCAATATACAGATAATGCGCTCCAGTGTTCCAAAAATATGTGTAGATTCAATTGACACAACTAAAAGCGTATGTGCAATACTAATGTAATTTTAGAACTTAAACGTACAATGTCTACATAGGTAAAATATTAGAGTTTGTCCATCATCAGTTAAAAACATTTTATTTTATTACTACTGCGACCTAATTGAATAAATTGAAACTTTATTGTTACCATTACACATAGAATGCTAAAAAAAGTATGTCTGTATACATTGATGCTTGTAGAAAACAGTTTCAGCAAATTATTTGTGTATGTACTGGCATACTTATGTCGATGCATCTAATGCTCTTATACCTATATAAAGTAAATATTACCAAAATGAGTAGTTACTATTATTTGGTAGTATTTATACAAAGAATATTATAATGATAATGACGATAGTAACACTAATGCATAATGGTATTATGGAAGCGCACCTTGATGATCGCCAAAGCAGCAAGGTCTTTTACATCACAATTGGGTTGTGTGTCATAGTGGAGAGTGTTATTACATTGTAGCCCTGGTATGCTACAACACAAGTATCAAGCCATGCTATTTCATGTCAAAAGCCAGGCCCAGACATTCTAACTTAAACCATGCCAATTCATTTCGCTTTATTTTATAATAATCAGTGTACAAACGTACTTATTTACTTAAATTATATTAGATCGACTTACTTACATTACGTTACGTAGATTACATGAAATGAACTTTAAGGAATAACAGAACTACCTACACTACGTATGTAAATATTGCAGGTAAACTATCTAATGTATATGTATATATTTATATACAGTAAAAGTAATTCATATTTTCTAACGCTTAAAACACTGCTTGGATAAAATGCATTTTCTTAGATCCAGTAGTAGCTACTTTAAGGCTTTTTTATTTAGAAGTTAAATAGTTAGTTAGTGCGTTTAGTTTTAGTTGTTCATGAGTTGAGTAAGAGAATAATTTCCATCTCCATCCCCACAACCATCACATCCACATCACATCACATCAGCAAGCCAACCACTTGAAAATATTTTGGTCATGCACGGCTGAGTTGATATTTCCGCTTCTCGTCAGCTCAAAACTCACTCACTCACTCACACAACACATAGAACTTAGCTTATGCTTAGTTCGCCCACTAACTATAAGGATCACTCAGAACCATGAGGACCAGCTCTAAAATCCTAAAAGCTCACAACAAATACATATAGGTATAAATACATATTAGTACAATTTATTTGTATGTAATAGGTACAGACATAATGTATGTACATGAATATAATACATAGTATACCTGTAGTATGGACGCTACTTTTATGCAGATAGAACAGAAGCAGACCGTCATGTCATGTCATAGTGATGTCGATGTAAAATAAAGCAAAAGTTGGGTAAAATGGAATTGTATCTGTGTGAGTGAGTTTATGGTAGTTACACAGGTAATTCCCTAATGCTCAGTAAAAGAACAACGCAGAGGATAGAATTGTATCTCTAGTTTTTATTTAGTATTCTGTCTGCATGTTCTCTTCTCACTTCTGATCTCAAATCACACAGAGCAGCAACAGTCAGACCGGAAACGGGCGGGTGGACCATTGCATTAGATTACTTTACATTAGCATTAGACTCTAACTGAACTGACTCACTCACTACCTGTGTGCGATCACATAAATACTTTTAGCTTAGCATGCCGTAGTCGTAGCGTAACCATAAAGTACCTTTAGCATTGATAATCCAATCCAGCTACTTAATATGTACATTCTAGTAGTATTATTGCTATATGTTCATGCATAGGTATTTATTTTTGTTCTAGTAGTGTCTATAATAGTGTATTTACACATAATGCATTTTCATGTACTGTAATAATATATAATCATTACGCTAGTAAGTCTGTAATACTAAATAGCAGATTTACCTGTACTTAAATAAATACATTTTGCCTTTACTTTACATCACAGGCAGAATAGTGGAAGTGAATTTGTATCTGTTACATATATATTCTGTATAGGTATCACAGTTACTAGTACATCATGTAAATGTACTTTGTTTTACACTTATGCATGCAGTATGTATACCTTAGCTAGTTTGGGCTATAAATATAACACATCAGTTATGGTTATGATCTTGCCTGATCCCTATCTAACAACCTACCACTATATGCATACCACGTTTTGATTTTTGATACATTTCTTTGTATTTTAGCTAAAAGCTACAAAAGTAGGTACCCATGGGTATTTTACAGATGAATTTTGTATGTGCATTTGCAATGCATTGTTCTTTTGAATTCCGATTTGATCATAATATTGTTGTATCCACGTTATGTTAGTAGTTAATGCACCTGTTGTGTTGTGTTGTGCTCATGCATATACATACATTAGTAGAATACAGGTAGGTAACTATTTTAGTTAGCTTTAGTCAGTCTGGTACATATATTACGAAGTCTGTCTGTTCTGCTGTACATTGAAGCATAACCCTTCCTAGGCCCAGCCAAGCCAAGCCAAGCCAGGCCAGGGCACGACAACGTTTTGTGACATTTTCTCCTGTCTAATTTATTTACATTTGGATGTCGGTGGACAGGACAGTAGTACAAACTACATACTAGTACCTTAAAGTGTTGTTGCGTAGCGGATCCCTAACTCTGGCTCTCCTTTATTATTATTATTGTCCCTGTGCTACCTACTTTAATCTATTTCAGACCTTCAGTGATTTTGTTTGTTAGCATTTTGCTTTGTTTTCTGCATCCACTTTTTGTACGTCGTATTTGTGTCAACATTTACTTACATTCACATGTTTTGTGGCTAAATAGAATACGTGCATACGCAGAGGTACCTTATTTATTTACGTGCAACTAAATATGTAGCATGTAGGTGGATACATATAGTACTTTACTGGACTGGACAAATCTTGCTAATAATATTAAGTATATACTACCTTTTAAGCTAAAGATAAGAAATAGTGATTGTGTGCATTCCGTGTTCTTAATTGTGCTGAGGATGTTTTTGCAATAATT
>JAQFYC010007230.1:0-10814 GCA_034694165.1 Tomocerus mixtus
AACGTCCTATCTGAGTGAGCCGTTTTCAAGTACATCTAGAAAGTTTTACTTATATACTCGTCAAGGTAACCTTAACAGGAGAAACTACCTATGCCGAGGTCGTGTATAAAAGTTGAACAAATATTATGTACATAAATATCAAATATAAATCGCTAAATAATAATAAAATTAAACGTAATTGCCAGTCATGTAAATTATAATGGTAATTTAAAATGCTATCTATGTGTTTCTAACTAAAGTTCCTTTTGTTATATAGTCAGCATTTACATAGAAACTCTGCGAACTAACTCTGTGTCTTTTTATATAAAAGTTGGTAAGTCGTCTAAGTTATAAGTTAATGTTCAAGAACTGGCTTGTTATTCCATGAACGTTTAGTCAGCAATGTTAATTGGATTTTTGTTAGCACTGAGTATAAGGTTCGTGGTGAAATTCTCAAATGTATTTACTTTAATCGAAGCCATAAATAATGTTGAATACACAACTTTTTTATTCAAAAATCCAATTGAACTTGGTGGATTACACCAAGTTATTGACACATATTAATGTTTATCTACCTATTATATGTAATACGACAAACAAAACTATAAATAAGCTTTAAACTCCTTAACCTGCAATACAGCAAAAGGTTAGTGTATAAATGTGAAAACTATTTTCTTCTATTAAGTAAATTCCTTTGCCATTCCATCGTCAATCGTAAGCATTTGTCGATGAAGTCTAGCAAAAACATAAAATGGCTACGGCAATGGCGTTTAAATCCCTGGAAAACTATTTCTTTGTCTACAGCAAGATTTTCAGATCTGTAATATTTCAATATGACAAGAAAACACACTTTATGACTAGGACCAAGGATAAAGTTGCCTGGGTCCACAATTTTTGCGAGCAAGGCTTCGGATGTGTACTCCTCTTTTACATGACTGGAAGACTCTTAGTGGAATTCTACAGTCCAAGTCCAAACTTCAAATCGTATCAAATCATTCTCTATATCTTCTACTATCTCATCATCCTCGTTTGGATATCACTTAATTTTATATTCATTTTCACCGTTGACGAAATGGAAAACACGGGGAAACTGCTGATGGTACACGACAGAGAAATGAAAGGTGAGTTATTTTGAATTCTATTGTCTTTAAATTGCTTATAAGTTGTACAGGTAAGCATATTAAGATATAAAAACTTAGTTCAGAGCTAAAAACTTAGTACAGATTGCCTGTCCGTTCACCACCTTTTAAATAGCAACATAATACGGCAAGTGGGTGTCGGTGTCATTAGAAGGCTTTTGACGACAGGTATATAAGTACAAATATGAATCTCAAAGTACTCCAAACCTGGAGAAATGTGAGATTTTGTGTGGAATTCAGTTCCAAATGTCTCTTATTTTAAGCCACGTAAATTATTGTTATCAACGAGATAATCCTTTTGTGACACAATTTAGATAAATCACATGATTTCATCCGTTTTGCAATGGTTTATTTAGATTGGATAAATAGTTTGAGTTTCCAGAAGAGTGTGAAGAAACAAAGAGTGCGAATATACGAAAAAGCTCTTTTGTGTTTCCTCCCCGGAACTGGAGTTGCTTCTATCTGTGCTGGAATTTTGTCATTTGCGGCGCCCGTGGATCCATTACAAAGATTTATAATCGAGCATCTCCCGTGGCTTTACGAGGAGTACAGGATCTATGTGAAAATATTTGCATTCTTTGCCATAGTGGGCTGTGAAATCGCAATCTGGAGTCCAATTGTTTTCATCGCAACAATCGGCCTGATTTACATCAACATGACAGAACTCTGGCTCACTCTACTGAACGGGAGGAACAACGAGGGATATCTGGAAGAAGCCAAAAAATATCTGCAAGAAAATCCAGAAAAATGTTTGAAAATCTACAAAACCCTTGATATCCCTAACAAGCAGGCAAATAAATGTATTTGTATGTACATATTTCCCATCTTGTTAACAATTACGGTTACGGGGATCACTGCAATTTTCTGCAATTTCGCAACCGTGAAGCTCAACAATGTGATGCCAATGCCGGGGTTTCTGTTCATGCCCGCAATTTCCGTGCTTTTTTATTTCGGATATGGGTTTGCCATCCCTCAAGGGACGAAATTGAACGCCGAGTCTAATAGATGCCTCCACTTGGTTCGTCAACATCCAAACAAAGCCATTCGCAAAGAAGCCCAATTTTTGAGGGTCGTTGAATTAAAGCTTGGAAACTTCTTGCCTATGCGTCGTGGTCTTACGTTGGAATTGTTTCGATTCGTCACCGATTTCTCCATCGATTTTATTATGTCTGCAAAAATCTGATTTAAATTTGTGAGCTAAAATAATCAATAAACTTGTCGAGTAATAAATTAGCTGTTTTCATTAAACATAGTTAAAGATTATCACTAAATATAAAAGTTGAAATACAAAATATTATCGTATATTATCTAAATTTGTAAGAATTTAATTGTATCGTATAGTAAATATGTGTCAATTATGCTTTTAATTGTAATAAGTACTTACTTAACCTAATATTTACTTTAAAAAACCTATAGAAATACTATTATTGTCCTTCTTTATATCTAATTTGCCTAAAGTTAAGATACGCCTCAAGTTTGCCTTAATATATCGAAAAGAATGCTTACTTCCAACACGTACAATGAAACTACTTAATGGAATAATTACGATTATATTCATATTGCATAACCAAATGTTTGACCACTTTAGTCACAACTCATAAACGAATAACATAATGTTTGGAATTGAATACAATTTTATATAATTGTACGATCGAAATTGTTTTGAAAGTAGATAACAAAATATGATATCAGAATAGCGTGTAGATTTAGTCACGTAATAATGCAGCCTTAGAAGATATAGATTGAAAGAAAGAACAATATAAATATTTCTATAGGTAGTACAGTATTTCTAAAGGCTTTTAAAAGTAAAATTGTACGATATGCAAGTACTTTTATAGGTCGATTCAGATCTCAGAGGTAGATCAGTTTTTTCATAGGTACATAAGTACATGCGAGGCTAAGTAAAAATTCTAAGTAAAGTCAGTTTATTTGTAGGTGCCATTAAATATATAAGCCATAATATGTAATTGAGGGTTAGCCTGTTTACAGTGTAGCAATTATACTTAGGTTAACTGAATAAATAATTATGCCTGGTTTTCCAACTACGTATGTAATGTAAAGTGTGAAGATGGGTTTATTGAAGATTTTTTGTTGTATGATACTCTCACGCGTCATTTCTCTCAATGCACAGCTAAACGATTTAGCGTTTTGAACTGCATACTTATAATTTTATTATAGTAATACATTATAACTAACTACATAAGTGTGCAGAAATGATTAATGTGTGAGAATTAAGTAGGTATGAAAACTAATTATTTCTTGTACACTATAAGCTGCAAATGCATTTACAGAAAACATAATTTGTCAAATACGAATTAAAAGTGGGAATCTCATTATTTTATAAGTATTTATTATTGCGTTTAGTGGATAATAATATTAGTATTATGTAGGTATGGTACGTATAGTATATCATGCATTATTACAGCAGCGTGTTCCTTGCAGTTCTAGACCTTAACTTTTTGCCTTGGAATTCCCTAACTAACATTTCCTTAACAATATTTAAATTAAATATGTAAAGAATTAAATTGTCGCACTAAATAAATTATCTGTAATTCTTTCAAATCACAAGCACACCAAACATTACACAAAGAGATGTTAGAAAAGGGGAAGGGGCCAAAAAACTTTATTGCACGTACTAAATATTTGTGTTACATAATGGTGTATAAAGCAGTAGTAATAAAGAATACTTTATACAATCCCAGTTAATTCCTTTCCAACAATCAAGCTGGGAAATTCAATAGTTAGAAAATTTAAATAAAAACAGCCATGTACATTCATAAACCGGAATTTGGGAAAAAAATTTGCTTATTGCCGTATGAGCTCACGTTTCAAGAAAATATCCTTGGGAAAATAAATTTGGTAAACTAAAATATATTTCATTTTATATATTTCCTATGCGTGCGTGGCTGCTTATCTATTGCAGTTGGTTTACTATTGCATGTATTATTGCTGTGACAGTTCTATCTCCTACGTGTACTAATGTACTTCAAGATTCGTGTGTAAGCTACATAAACATAATAAGCTCCTTAAAATTATGAATCTACGACTTTACATAAGTTAGTGCATATGTACTGGCTATCAAATGCCAGACACAGTCAAGAAAGTAAAGGTATATAGCAAAGCATTAACATGCTTTGGGTAAATGAATGTACGTAACACTTTTTGCAAAACACAAATGAAAAAACATAAGTTTTTATAAAAGTGATTACCCCCATTACAACAATTTGGTAAATTCCTCAACCCTACGCGTAATAGGAGAGGCGAATTATGTACACTAACGCCTTAAGCTGTCCAAGGCAAGTATATGTCATTGAATTGCATTGTCGGTATTGTGTATAAACGAATGCATAAAATGATCTTGTACTCACATAATAATAAAATACATAATAATATTAATGTACTTTTACTGCACGAGTTCAGGCAAAACTTCAACTTACGAATAAAGACAACAAAAAACAACACTCAAACAACAACTGAACTCAACCACACTAAATTACGTTCTAGTGCAAGAGTTTTTGTAAACTGATTTCCAGAAAAGTCCAGTCACCCAACAGCTAGTTTTAATTTCAAAGTGTGGTCAAAGTTTTAATGTACCTATATAGTAATCAAATAATATAAATCCAATGTCTGAAACAGTTAAATTAAACCTTTCGACCTAATTTTTCTGCCCTGAAGAGTATGTATTGGAAGTTATTGGAAAAATTCCTCTGAATTTAGGAAAAAAATTGCTGAGAGGTAAGTTTCGTTTGTGATAATTCGTTAGGATTTTGATTCGTGTAATTGAATGGCCATTTACCATTTACTCACTTGAATAAATCAACCATAAGGAAATTCTTCCAGATTTTTGTCTCCACGGTGTATTCGTAGGTAAACACCTTCAGCAAAAACTTAGAAATAGCTTCTTAGATTCAGAATGTTTGAAGTACGCCTAGTATGCACCAAATTATATTGTGACTAATGAATAATAATACTGATGTAGATGGGAATTACCCGAAACTAAATTTTTAGAAGGAAGAATACGGAACATAACTTCATGTGCAATAAAAATACCAGGTCAACTGTGTTATTCAGGTAAATTGGACACACGCTTATAGTTTCTGTATCGTTTCCAGTATATTTCATTCTAATATAAAGTTGTGTCCAGTATCTAAGAAAAGAAGGCATGAATTTTTGAAAAGTGTGGGTGCCAACCTTTAACGCTAACGCTGACGCTGGTATGTAAGATGAAAATTACCAAATCCCTGAGCACGTCCAATAAAACCCATAGCGCAAAAGAATTCAAAATAAATAGGATTTTCCCTGTTAATGTTCCTTATGTAGCTTTGGAGTTTTTCAGCTAAAGAAAACTCTGGGGTCATCCCCATTGATATTATCTGTATATATCAATGCAGCAGCGTCTTTTTCTATATATTCGTTACATCTACAACCTACAACTGCACTGGGACGGACAGGCATGAGATTAAATTACTATCACAAAAAGCGAACTTATTTCCTTGGGTAGTACGTCTAGCCTTCTAGTAAGTACCTTCATCGTACACATACATAAATCAAACAAAGCGCATCCTAATTTATGTTCACAAAGTAATATAATATAGTATAACACATAATAAGTAAGTAGTTCTTAATGATTTGGAACAATATACAGCTAGCAAAACCTGAGAGCATAAGTCTAATATAATTTTATTGTACCTACGTGCTTGTAGATGCAAACAAATAATCTTTGCTGTTATCTTCAGCTAAATAGTCATTCAGACATTCATACCGACAAGAGAAACACTCTAAGTCTAAATTATGTGGTATCAATGTAATAAGCTTATTACAAGTTCAACATAAGATATTTCGTAGTAGTTTGTCTTCGCAGAGTAGCTGTAGAAGGACAAGAATTATAACCACATACAGATTACCTAGATATAATAAAATAGTTTTCCACTTCTCATGAATAGAAAACAATTTCGAATATCATTACTAGTAAATTACCCTCACAATAATTTATTTATTATTATTTAGTTACATTATTTGTTTCTGGAAGCCAGGATCTTCATAAATAGTGACTATGAAGAAATTACCAAATTTTTCTTCGGTGGCCCGTGAAATAATAAAAAATATTTTAGCGTGGGTTGCTTTCGTTTGTGTTGTTGTCCCAGGAGTGATTGTTATATTTGGACCAATATATATTTTAAAACATTATTTTATCGTGCCACTAGCTCTAAAGCTACGAAATGATTTGTTAGAACCGCTTTGTGCCACAGACGAAATTGTTGGACAAGACGATTTCTATGGGCGGAAATGTTACACAAACTTGCAGATGGGAATTATCATGGATGGGCACGTAGATATAGAAAAGGTAAATGTAATAAGGGATTTACATTTTTACATGGAATCATTGATTTTGGTACTATGGAGGAATATCATAGGTAAATTAGTATTATCCTTGTGCGGAAAATCATTAGAATTTTATTTGCTTCGTAAAATCTTTAAGTGTTACAAGTCCGAATTTGACAAATATTTGCTTTTGATTATTTCACCTAAATATTTGAGTAGAGATAAATAGCAAGGAAAATATGAAGCCGTGGTTAAATAATAATATAGCCCATTCCGATTAAAAATTTAGATGTACATATAGATAATATGTATATTCATTTAAAATTAAACGATTTATTATGTTCCCTTTGAACCATGGGCCCATGGAATAACTTTTGCATAGTAATTGTATAACAATATGACATACATTATGTGTATTCATATAATAATTCATGATAACTGCACTTTTTAGTTCAGAACCTGCTTCGCTAAGAACGTACTCAACAGACTCAACGATAAAGGAGTAAGAATTCACGAAAAATTACTTCTGATTCCTGTCCAGTTTGGAGGGTATTTATTTTGGAAGAAAGTTCAAGATTTCGACATTAATCATCATATCCGCGAAGATAAAAGCCATATAAGTGAAACAGAATTCCAGGATTACTGCAGCCAACAGCTCACGACTCCTTATAGTGTCAACAAGCCTTTATGGGAAATCACCATTTTCAGTAACTACGAGTCAAATAAATCTGCAATGGTAGTAAAGGTACTAATTGTTGCTATCCATTTCTTATTTAAAATTTTTTGCTAATAAGACCATATAAAAATTGTTACAAATTCTATTTATTATTACAGCTGCATCATTGTATAGCTGATGGTTTAACTTTTATGAAAATGTTGGATCATCTTATTGATTCTGAACCGCTGAAATTTGACGTAACAGCTAAAAGGAAAGCTACCTGGTGGCAACTGGTAAGTGAACTTATACATTATTCAGAAATATTTGTAGAGTAGCAAAAACGTGATTCCAGAAGTCATTTAACACGTACAATGTATTACTGTCGTAATTACCAGGCAAATGTCGTCTTGAAAGCTCCTCTGGAAATCGGATACCTATACCTAGCAAATATGTTTCAACAAAACCGTTACAGTCGCTTTAAATCAAGTGACGAGATATTAATATCTTGGACTAGTATTCCAACAAATGAGCTGAAGGAGATTAAAAAGAAGTATGACGTTCCTTACGCCATAGGAGGATTGGCTACCTTTGCCGGAACTCTTCTACAAACTGGCGATAATGATATGGATGAAAATATACGCATACTTCTTCCACTACCTTGGGGCAAACATCCAAATGACAGAATGTCAAACAATTGGACAGGCGCTTTCATTAAAGTTCCATGTGACGATGAGAAAAAGGCAGAATGGGTGGAAGAAATACAAGGGAGTTTAAAAAATATTATTGAGTCTGGAGCCAACATGTTTGCAAGATACTCAATCCCCCTCATCACTTTGTTGCCCAGGCCGATTCTGAAGCCTTTTATGTATTCAGGATATAATGGAGTTTTCCTTATTTTCACAACAGTCCCAGGGCGATATGATGAAGATATTTTTATCGCTGGAAATCCAGTTCTTGATATGATTATACTACCTGGCCTTCAGTATCCTCATGGCTGTAAGTGATATTTACGATTTACGACACTTCCCTTACTTTTATCCGAAGTTGGTAGGTATTCATGTATTTACAATGTCTTTTCTTTTGTGTTAATTCAGCCGTAGCCGCAGCTTCTTATAACTACAAAGGACGATCTTCATTTTCAGTTGTTGCAAGCAAAGAGTTAATGCCGAATAGGAAAATAATAGATAAATTTACCAAGGAAATGATACCAAGTAAATGTAAGAGTTTAAGGAATTATAATTTAACAGAACTAAATGAAAATCATGTCTGGACTGAGAAAACTGCTAAATTATAAAGCAAAAAGAGTTATGATTATGGTAATTATTTAATTGGCATTAAAAATTGTGTAAAATGTTAATACTTTTTGTTTCGACATTTATGGGACTTTTGAACCAGTTTTAACATAACGGTGTAATATATTAAATATGTAATACATATTCAATATAAATAGCTGCATGTAATTCCAACCGGTCTATCTAGGTAGTATTTAATATACCTGAAAATGCTCGGAGAATTGGCACAAGGCAAGAACCGAAGTAGGCTGTCATGGCTGTCCCTTATACCTTAGCACAATCAATTACAGTATGTAAAATAATAGTTTTAAGATATATTTTAATAGACGCACTACTTTTAATACACAATGGGATTCGACAAATCTGGTATTTACTTTTACGACAGAATCGTAAAATGTAAATTGTGTAAAGCATAAAGTACTTGCGACAAATTATTATTTATTACATTGACATGTAGGCCTGTTTTCATACGTAAAGTAAAAAATAAAAATAAAATACATTTGTGTCATTGTGTCTATTGCAACTAAAATGATCTGTTCCTCACTGAAGGATAATAAAATTGTGTTACTTAACAATTAAATAGTTAGTGTAAAGTGTAAAGCAGGAGTTAGAATGCAATAAAATTTAATTACTTTTGAAAAAGTATTTTTAACAATTACTTACAACAGAAATTTCATCAACAACAATTTATAGAACAAATATTAAGTATTCATGAACTTGTTAGTAAAGATAAAGCAACTGTAACTATTAAATTTTTGAAACAAATTATTCTTTCATTCTTAATGCACTGTGGCAGAAGTGGCACATTGTGAATTTTCATGTTCAGAATTTTGCTTCGTACCGAAGTTTAGATTTACTGCAGTAAACAGAAATCACTGTTAAATGACGCCAATATTTAAGTAAAAAGATTTCCACGCCGAAGATATTAACATGTAGACGCCATTTTTTGGGCTTTTTTGTGTTCTACCAACATGTTTCGACTGCCATCGGTAGTACTTCCAGTATCGGATCCCCTGCGTGATTCTATTCCAGAGGACATGGACGCCGAAGACTCGTTTCGTCTCATACTGATACTGCCTCTTCGAACAACACGGGTTCCTCCCAATCCATCCAAGCCATCCGGTCTGCAAGAAATTGCAGAAACTCTGTAGGGGAAATCTACACTCTTCGATGCTCCTGAATCAAAACTTCGCATATGAGAGGCTGTTGTTTTTCCCTATAAAATAACATTAACATTAGTTACCCAGTTCTACAACATGAAATAAATTATGTTAAATTTGCATATAAGTATACTGTTTCACCATGAAAGATTGTGACGGGCCAATTGAGGATGATGTCAGCCAAGAAGGTAGCGGAAGTGTTCTCTCGGCCACTGCTCTCACTTTTTCATTCATTACACAATGGAAAATGAAAAGAAATATGCCCTGAGGAAAAATTATTTTCTGTGTTAGTAAATAGAAAGTTTACTTCAACCAATGATTAAAAATTAATATGTACTACTCTAAAATTGTATTCACTTGAGATCCATTCAGCAAAGTGAAGAAATATGCAGCCACCACACCGGCAATGACGTTTTCCGTCAAAATGAAAAATCCAAACATCCAGGTCACCCCAAGAAGCACGGTTACCGAAAAACATCCTCGCAGCCACGTTCTATATAAGTTTCATATAGTATTTCAGTCGAATGTGTATTAAAGGTTGTTGACCCCATTCATCCGGGTATTTAAAGTACATATTATATATCTTACCTATAGTCTCTCACTCGAGACTGCATGATATTGGTTGTGTGCTGGAGTTGGTAGGCTGTTTTCAATGTAATAAACAGTACGATAAGATTTCCCTAAATAAAACAACAAAAATAATATTACGTTAGCATCACTCAATTGTTCCTTCCTTAATTTAAAAATAAATACTATATTTGCTAACATTACCGCAATAATCAATGCCACGGGAACCAAAAAGCTCCAAATGTAGCTACCATCGAGCCAACAACTATTCCAGGAAAAGATTCCATGCAATTTGGATTAAAGTACTTCAACAAACTCCATGCACTTTCATCAAGTTATGTATACTTTGTGCTTTATTGTATTTACTTACTAAACATCCCCACCGTATGGTCGATGACCCCTCAAATAGCCAATTGATGTAGTAATCGCCACTATTAAAATGGGCACTCCGTAGGCTATCATCGCATACAATTTAGTATAATCGTTAGCAGAATCAAAAACATGGACTACCATTTTATACAAATGTATCCCCTCTATAGCCATCCACAAAAAGGCACACAAAAATACATAGTGTGAGATAATTCCAGAAGCAATGCAGACTCCCTGTTTAAAAATTGTATCAATAATTTCATTTACATTATCGAGGATTAAAGATATTGAGCAATTTATTATACATCTATTTACATCACTCATGTTG
>JAQFYC010007231.1:0-10814 GCA_034694165.1 Tomocerus mixtus
CCCTTTTTATATGTAGTAAAACTAGAGTAAATGGTTTATATCGATTAATTAAATCTTACTCTTTAATTATGTTGTGTGTCTGTAGGTGGAACAGTTATTCAGTTGAAATTGGAGCAAAATAATTCGCCACGGGCGGGAGGCTTTTATTTCAATTTCATTATGTTAGTGGATTGTAATTCTTATTGTAGGTTTATAGCCCAATTGCCATCATCAGATTCAGACTTTGATGTTGTATGCTTTGTTAATTACGAAATATACATAACAAATTGTTACGTTTGTGTATCTGGTGGTTTTCTATACTATTTATGTCATATATATAATATCATATGAGTACGTATAACATGCTTAAGCCAATCGCTGATATAAATATGTAACTGTTAGTCAGATACATAATTCAGTTGGCATTTTCTGATAATATAAATTTTCATCTATAATATTTAGATAGGTGCCTTTAATATATGTATGTCTTTTAGAAATATATTATTTTATTGCATAGAAAGGATGAATGATAGTATGTAGGTAGGTAATATATTTTTTCCGTATGTCGTATGTGATTTCTGCAAATCAGTTCAATTTGTGAATCGGATATTTTGCCGTCGTGGCTCGGTAATCCTTCTGAAGTGCAGAAAATCCAGTTCTGTCCAGAAATAGATATTATTTATTATTAGCCACACTCACATACGTACATACTACGTACCTAAAGGAATGAAGAAGAGATAAATAATATGTACCTATCCAACTGTACCTATAGA
Organism: Tomocerus mixtus; assembly: GCA_034694165.1. Classification (NCBI taxonomy): domain Eukaryota; kingdom Metazoa; phylum Arthropoda; class Collembola; order Entomobryomorpha; family Tomoceridae; genus Tomocerus; species Tomocerus mixtus. The sequence continues at coordinate 753 of JAQFYC010007231.1, forward strand.
TTATATAGATTCTAGGACTAGTTCTATGTACATAGGTTCAGTTGAGGTTTAGATTGAGATAGAAAGTATATATTCGAAGGTATCCTAAGTAGCTAAGGAATAAGTGGAGTGAGTATTGTATTTGTGGAGAGATCGGACGTCCTTGTTCTCTGTTCTGCTGTCTTCCAAGTGATTGATTATATCCCATTACTGCCACTTACAAAAACTGGGAAAAGATGAGTGTGAAAATAGTGGAGTTTGAACATTGAGGGAGTAGGTGGTCGGAAGAGGCTCTGTGTTCAGTGTCACTCGAACGTCAGATGCAGAACATCTCCTAAAACCGCTTTCTCTTTCACTATTCACTTTCACTGGAGGAGATCCGTTTGTTTTGTTCGAGAAATGGAAAATCTATGTCTGTGTGCCTCTAGGAAGAAAGTGAGAGAAAGAGCAGAGCAGAGCAGGCCAAGCCACTTTATACCTTTCTATACTTATAATACTTACATAATAATAATATCCCTCTTCATCTCTTTATAAACATAATACATATTATATGCTATGTATAAGAATATAGTAGTTATCTACGTATTTAAGCAGGTAGGTAGTTCTATTTACTGTATCACACTACATAATACACGACACAGGAGGTTAGTTACGTAGTTAGTTAGCATTTGTTGTAAAGTCAATGCATCTGCTTGCTCTGGCCTGCCTCCAATGGCATCACCATCACATACAACATAACAGAACAAAACTGGCTTATCGCTAACGAAGTAAACACATTGGACTTGACTATCAGGTAGAGGTAGCCATACCAAGACCCATAAAATTACCCATACAAAGACCCATGCACAGACCCATACCAAGACCCATACAAAGACCCATACCAAAATCCCATACGAAGACCCATACCAAAATCCCATACAAAGACCCATACCAAAATCCCATACAAAGACCCATTCCAAGACCCATACCAAGACCCATAAAATTACCCATACAAAGACCCATTCCAAGACCCATACTAAGACCCATAAAATTACCCATACAAAGACCCATTCCAAGACCCATACGAAGACCCATAAAATTACCCATACAAAGACCCATACAAAGACCCGTTAAAATCCTTGGATGCATAGGCACTGTAACATTCATTATAACAATAAATTGGCCAGATGTTCCTTCCTAAAATATTTCAATGGACTAAGAATTCAAACAAAGTGAATAATTAGTTGACATTTTCTGCAAAATCCAGAAAACAAATATCACTTTAATTTGTATTTTTCTATGCACTGTTATGTTCAGTAGATTGAATTTTGTCTTCTATATCAGTAATTATCTTAGCGGGTTTTAAATCCGTGCGGAATCAGTGTTCCACCTCTACTAGGAAGATATTTACTATGTAATGTATGGATTTACAATGTAACTTACCACCATAGAATATATAAAGTAGCATGTAGGTATACATACCTTACGAGATAAACTTCAACGCGTTACTTACTATGTTAGTTTGTAAAGAAGGCTTTCTCTAGAGTACACTAGAGTCATGTACATAATGTAGGTACTGTCTCTGTCTTTGGTTTGGTTTGGCTTGGCTTTCCACAGCTTACACTTATTTAGTTCAAGTCTAGCCAACATAGTATATAATACGTGTTCTGTGGTACACTGAAGCTTTAACTTTGCTTCTCCTTACATAATTTAATCCTTTACTTTGATCAGGGCACGCCAATATCAAATAAATCACTTTTATTGTTTATGCCGACTACAATCCAATCTGAAGGAGCAGAACATTCTCTTGTAGTCCTTCTTGTAGCAGTTGTACGCTACACTACTTTACACAAGCGGCGATACGATACGGTACAATTCAATCACACCACTACTACTACTACTACAACTATAACTCTAACTATCTACATACATACTCATATCTATAAGCAATTTATTTATGTACCTGTACCTGTACTTGTACTGTACTGTATTCTGTAAATGTAGATACAGCATAACAGTAGAAAATAGAAAGCCATATAATATAATATATATCTTTATAAATAAATGGGTATGTGTGTTCTCTGTGTACTTTATTTATAAGTTTCTCTATTCTATACGCTGCGGTTGTTTGTGAATGTGAATGCATGTAACTCCTGTGCTTTCTCTCTTTGTTGTTGTGCCTACTGCCTACTGCCTACCTTTCCTTTTAACTATGTAGGATAATGGCCTATAGGTTTAGGTAAATACAAACTGCCTGCATGTATAAAACTAATGCAATACTACTTGCTACAACTACATAATACATACAGACATCTACTACACAAGTGTAGACAGCTACAACATCGATAGATGAAATCACAAAGACTTTTCCAGCCTAACTAGTGCTTACAGAACATGAATGTGACTGCTACTCACCCATTCTGGAGTTCTGGATTGACTAGAACACACATACAAACCCTATTTAGCTACTATGTTACATATGTATTCTCTATACCTAAATATATGTTTCATAAATACATACATCCTTCAATTAGGCTCCAAACGGCAAAAATACAATTTCCTTGCCTTAAATTCCTTAGCAATTTGTAAATTATTTTTATATCATAATATAAACCTCAGGGCTATTTACCTTTCCTTTGCTAAATCTAAAGGAGATTATCACATTTATCCCTTACATTATGATCGGGAATATGGTAGACTAATGTCCTTTTAGTTTCTCGGTAGAATGTGCAACTATTATGAGATGAAATCTAACCAGTGACCGATTTCAAATGTCAACTATGCAATGTTCCGCCTGTTGTGACTCTAAGCATGTTTCCCAACAATGTCTAACAATAATTGTTAATAGCAAAGCAGAAAAGAGGATAGTTACTTTAAAATACTTAATGTACTCTAAAAATCAAAGGTCGCCATTAAATCGGCCTGATTTAGGCTCGCTTGAATTCCAATACGTTTATTGGCTGAATGTTTCTTCTTACCGCACAAAAAAGCGTTAATTTCTTTCATAACTAACACATTATGCAAAATACATAGTCCATATATGATTACACAAGTAAGCATTAAATAAAGAACATACATTCCATAAAGGACATAAGCCTATACTGGGTACATAATATAAGAATGAAAAGTCCGAACAGATAACATATATAAAGAAGAGTGATCCGTTTATTTAAAATTACATACATATCTCCACATTTTTAAATGACAAATGGATAAATGATTTAATGAAAATTCTGGACAGTGGAATTCCTGAAAAATGTTCCTAAATGAAAAATTTCCTACGTATATTGGGTAGTAGGAGAAAAAATCTGACATATACATAATAAATAGGCACTCTGTGCGCGTGCTGTAGGATGTAGTAATAAATAAATGACATACAGGGTAGGCCTACCCAAAGATGAACCTCATGAACTTCATATCTACCTAAATAATTTGTGCAATGTATGCAGATCAGACACTTTTTTATCCTATATAGAGAATTTTTTAGCTATGAATGTGTGATGCATACAAATAGAAGACCCAATAGAGAAGGCAGAGTAAAAATTCAATTCAATGGTGCAGAGGAAAGCAATCTTCCAGCCTCTCACTTTCCCTTTCCTTCTACCTGTAGTTTTTGTAACATTTTTGATTGATTATATTTTTTGCCGTGGAACGGCAGTTTTTTATTGTACGGGTTAATCTGTCAAAGTCACAGAGGAAGAGTGGCAAACAACCAAATGCAAAGTATATAGGAAGGAGGAAAACACTTCACTAAATGTTTCCCTCACAAAAAACTTGCACAACAAATAAATTCGTTGGCATCTCTTTTTGAGCAGATGAATCTATCAACCGTCACATTTACTGGCATACAAATTCTAACAAGATGCCCATTTACAGAAATTGCATTGTGTAGGTACGTACATACCAACTGTGCTTACATTTCGGCCAGGAAACCCACACAATGTACATATCTATATTTCAATGCAATTCAGATATTGGTAAATTTTGCAACTAAATTTTGTCAAAAATTTGCAAAAGTCCATATTTGCATGGAAGTACTTATAGGAATTCATAGAAATAAAAATACTTTTGTAACATTACTCCGCTAAGTGCAAATTAGGCAATTAGGTTAAATTAACTATAAACAAGTTAACTTAGTAATAAAAGTATTAGCTATGAATACCCAAAATTAGTTCCATAGTTCAATACCATAACATTCAGCACAGCATACGATTTACTAAGTTAAGTGGTCCACAGTTTTACATGGATATTATATTTATGCTAAGTAAATTCAATTTCCTGTACACTTAAGGAAGTTATAAAACCGGTTACGTACTTTCCTACCAGAAAATGTTGGGGCACTGCCTATGTATGATGTTTTGGGAATGGAATATGGATCAATTCACTTTGGTAAGTTTGTGGGCACTTATTCTATTTAAACAGAAGAATAAATCTTGCTATCCATCACCCAAAATAAATACTACACACGCATAAGAGATTCTACTACATACATACAATAGTCATTGGTGACCGAGCTAGTCTAGTTATACAGTTATATTATGCATTTCCTGTAATACTTACACTTAGTACTTAAACGTAAATATAATATAATAGTATATTAGAACAAATACTAAGAAGTAAGTGGAATTGGCTATATAATTGGTGCCCAAGAGTAATATTGGTTGAAGCGAGTGAAGTTGATAGTAGATAAGTATCTGTATAGTTAGTAGGTATTTGATAGAAATGGCAAATATTGAAACAGAGTTAAACTGAAACACTTTACGCTAGTACTTACTGCATATTATGCTACGCAACGAGATAATTCCGTCGTGCACTTAAACTATTTACATTGAAATCGTAACAAAATTTAGCTTGGTTTGCCTGTCGGCCATGCCACACTTACATTACATTTAGCTTGTAGCCTCCTACACACATTAACTAACAGGTACTATATATGTACCATTACATTTTATGTATACAGATACAATAGGTGCCTATATTTAGGTGCATTACATTTTATATGTAATAATATTACATAATATACTTATGTAGCGAATATCTCTAGGCATTAGCAAGTGGGTAAATATAGCAGAACCAGTATGTGAAGTGGACGTATCTATAAACTCACTAAAATATCTACAGTAGGAATGATATTATTAGAGAGATAGGGTTCTATCGGATCGAATTCGTAAGTGTGGACGAATAGGATATAATATAATACTGTATAGCAAAAGAACATTTCCTTATTGACACAAGTGAGAGAGCAATGTATTTGGATTTGAGTGTGTTCTGTTCTGCTCTGCTCTACTGTTCGGCTCCGCTGCAGAATTTTATTTACCAACGTGGGTTCTGTTCTGTCTGATCCGTTTTATTCCATCCTACAGATATTTTCCTTGTACACTTTTGGTATTAGTAATGCCTAAGGTTAATATAGTAATGTGCAATGTATATAATTCATATTTAGGTACAAACACGCTTTATATACATCAGAAACAGGGAGTTCGAATGAAAACTACTTTATTTTAGTTGCCAGTGTTTTAGCTAAATCAACATGAGGGAATTGGTGCAAGTTGAGAAGCAAGGAGCTACTTATTGTGTTCTGCCAACCAAAAAATGTAAAAAGTAAACTGTATCAATGTATATGTAATGTAAAGAAACGAGAAATGCTATCAAATTTAAAGCGGCACGTGAAAAATTGTTTTGTATTGGAATCACTAGAAAAACAATGGATACGATAGAATATAATTTACCATTAGTACTAAGTTTGTAAAGTACTAAAGATATGTTTTGCCCGTGTAAAGTAAGAGTCGTTCTAGAATGTTATTTTGCCCTTCAATTGGGAGCATTATCATAAAATAGAGTAAAACCACAGAAGGAAGGTACTATTTGAATTAAGGATATACCTAAGATATCCACAGAATGAATAATTTCTCACATTCGTTGAATGCTGAGGTTTGTTGTGTCTGCTATCTAAATATATTTCTTCCTGGCTTGGGATATTTACTAGTACGTGGTAAATTCTGGTAAATGTTCCTGGTTGTTTGTGTATTGTATCTGTTCCCGTTGTGTTGTGTAATGTAAGTACAGGAGTTAAACGTAAATCTTATCGCATTTGAGCAGGCATTTTATTCCAACATCAATTTCTTTTATGGATTTTAATGAATTTAGTTGCATTTAGTTGCTGAGCCGTATTTTACATGTGAGATGCATAAATAAATGCCTAGAGATATGTAGGAAGTTGGATTTGGAGCTGGCACTTCTAAAAAGGAAGACATTAGCATCAGATTCACATATTATTGTATTGTATTTCTTCCGCGTGGCTTTAGTATCTTTTTTACTTGGTTGTCTGCTGCTTTGCGTAGCAATAATATTGTGAGATAAGTAGAATTATGTATAAATGTGTGTATACGCACAATAGAATAGCTAAAGCATTATATTATGGGATATAAGTAGATACTGTCGTACGTAGAGTAGAGAAAAATAGTTTGGTTCGAGTCGAAATCGTGAGCTAGTGTTTAAAATGGGGCTTTGTCTCGGATTCCAGTTGAGCTGATTTTGAGCTAGGATGGAAATCCATTGCCACCTCGGCAAAAACTTTTCTCTGAAAAATCCTCATAATGCAATAGAAACCTACACAACACAATAGAATAGTAAAATGCTACAGAAAAGCAGACTATTCCTCTTATTCTCTATTTTTCATTGGTATCCCTATCTATGTATGTACTCATAGTACAGAGTTGTGCAATGCAATCCAATGCAAGAAAGTGGAAATAGAGACAGAGAGAGAGAGAAACAAGTAAATTCATATATACTTACATTCTTTTAGATCCTCTTTATAAGTATATGCAATGGAAGTATTTGTTGAGAAAAGAGGAGATTCTATGCGAGAGACGTTGTTAAGTCTAAAGTCTAAGCAAAGGAAGAGGAGCAGAGGAAAAGATAGCAAAAGGAACCACGTAAGTAAGTATAATACATAATACTACATAGATATCTGTACATAGATACATTACACACATATATAGAAATGTAAGTACTATAAGTACGTATTGTATACATAACAAAGTACATTTCAGTCTTACGTCAGTACGCACACAGACAGACAGAGAGTCTGTTCTGTTCTCTTTGGATCTCTCTACGTGTTTTCTAAGTAAGTAAGTAAAGTATGTATCACAGAATGTTATGGAGTAATGTTACCGATAAGCCAACTCTTCCTTGTCTGCTGTAGTAACTCTATGTACAGTGTACAGTGTACAGTACAGTAGTGGAATCCTAGTTCCGTTAGTTGTCTAAAAGTAATGTCTAAGGGAAATGTTTCTCTGAGGAGCGAGGAAGCTTAGTAGGAAAGAGTAGGAGATTTATTTTGTTGTCGAATGGAAATCCAGTTCCGTTCAACTTAGTCTCTTTGCTTTCCTTCACGTGAAATTTGTCGGAATGGATTAAGCAGAGAGTGAAAAGAAAAGTCTTTAATAGAATGGAATACTTACTAGGTATGTACAATAAGTATAGATGCAACTAGAGACAGTATATATATCTATATATGTACCTATAAAATTGTTCTTACATACCATTTGTAAATTTGTAGAAACAGTACATACATAGTAAAGAAAAGACAATTAAAAAATTTAATGAAACTAATTCACAACACGCAACACATGACATGCACACCTCCTACTTCCTATTTCTAATCCGGTTATTATTCTTTTCTCTGATTGTTTGTAAAGCTAAGCATAGTATGCTACGTACATGCAAATCCATACGTACATTTACATAGCTGTGTATATGTAAGTGCCTTTCCTAGTTATTAGCTTTAGCTAGGATGTATTTTACTATTTGGTATTTAAATAGTAGTTCTACGGATAGTATGTGTGCATATTACGCATTGAGTTACATTTACATAGCTTACGGGCATAAAATGCCTTTCTACATAATATTTGCCTAACACACAGTAGCAAAAGAGGCAAAGCCAAAGCCAACCTTCTATTTATATTTATGAACACAGAAAATGGAAAGCGAGATAACTTAAACCCAGCCGTAGCATATTATCACCTATATTTTGCACACTTTATATTCAGATGCAGACACAGATAGGAATTATTAAATAAATTGATTTAGTTTCCTTATACATGGAAGCATACACACAACAGTTCATTTTATACTGCAAATTGCAAACTACATACAAGTAAAATGTACCTACACAATCTAGATACTATACTGCATACTGAACTTTGTATTTTTACCTAATTATGTATCTATCTAATAAAATTGCTAGAAGGCAGTAAACTACCCACCTCATGTCAGTTATTCTGTCGTATACATAATTATAAGGTAAGTAGTAAGTAAGTATGTAGGTATAAGTACATGTCCTTTTATCTGATCCCATAGAACACGTTAAAAATGCAGTTCCAATTAAATTTTCTGCAGAAGCTATGTATGGTATGCTTATGTATATGTATTTAGTACACAAGTATATTATGTCAAGTAAAACACATACAATTTCCTAGTGCATAGTTACTGAACTGATTTTTGAAATGAAAACGTTGTTTACTCTAAAGTTTTATTTGCTAGTTGGCTAAGTTCATGGTTTCCCTTTAGTTTTGTTGACTCAATTTCATTTTCTTGTTTGTTTGGAGTATTATTTTGTTTGAAAGAAGGTAAGTAAAGCAAAAGTTGTGTCGTGTGCTCTTTATATTACATGCTATTCGAGTTTCATACACATACTTACACACAATAGCAGCTTACATAAAATGTATACCTACATATATACACAAGTACTGATACAGTACACAAAATAAGAGAGAGAGACGAAATTCTTTATATTTATATGAACAACATTTGAATTGAGTGCGATTCAATGGGATGCGGTGCTATGGAAGGAAGTGAGAGTAAGATTACGAGTAAGTAAAGATTTTCAGAGAGAAGAAAGCAAGTTTGGTGTATATATCTGTACATATATACCTGCACTGTGATTTAACTGTAGTATATTACAGAAAAGGTTTAAGGTATCTCGTAGCTACATACGTATTCGGAGGTTGTGTATTTTAATCAAGGAAGGAGTACTCGTGTTCGGTTGATTGAGTGAACCTTGCTAAGCTATGTACACCTCCTCTTTGTTTACCTTCCAGTTAAAACTCTTTACTTCACTTTAGTGTCGTTGCGATTCTATTAAAGTCTACTCAATTACATTACACTCCTCTTTAGTCTACTGTTACTTTACTTTTAACTTACTTTGTCTGCTCTGCATAGTATTTTTAGCAAACCTAAGCTCTTTTAGGTATGCAATGCAATAACATACTACACTTACAGATATATTACATAGTTTTGCTTACAGAATAGACAGAACGAAAACGAAATGTTCTTTGCCGACATAACCTTCTAGACATGTACAATGTACATACATACATATAGGTATTATTACGCATTATTGTGTATACAACATAAATAGTATATAAAGTAGTTTCCTGTCTAAATATGTATAGGGCTAGAGTAAAACGACAAACAAATGTATTTATTATTGGCACCGTTGCGTTGGTTAGATAGTTTGTAAAGCAAAGTACACACTCACATACAGTACATTACATTACATTCAATATTCAGCAACCAATTTCCTCTATCTCTGTTTTCTCATCTGAACTTTGAACATTTATTTATGGGACCGTCAATACAATACACATTCAGCTATGCCATTCTCTTCAGCTAGCTTAGGTAAGTATAATATTCTAAAACTATTCATGACGGTATGTACTATGTACATACAATAAGTTAACTAGACTACATAGGTGAACAACCATATTACATAACATAATGCTGTGTACACAAGGAGGCTTGACTACCCACTCCTACTACTTTGCTAACAATTCTATTTCAATTACAGCCGTTTATTTCATTAAAATTGCTGTCATGTTCTTGGGTAGCTATATATAGTAGCTATACATTTAAGTAGAGTAACATTGACTTCTATACTTTATAAATACAAGGTAGCTATTTATACATCATACACAATATTACGTATGTACATACCTATATGCATAAGTAATTTCTTCTTTCTACTGTTTTAGGTTACCCGTATGCTCCCTGCGTATTTAGCTACTTAAATACTTAAATTAACATAGCTGGTACAACAACAAT
>JAQFYC010007232.1:0-10808 GCA_034694165.1 Tomocerus mixtus
CAATCCATTTAGAAAAATTCCCTACATCCATTTTTAGCATGTAGAAAGCAAAAATAGACAAAATGCTAAAAGTTTTTGAAAAGCGCATTCTTTTATAATATTGCTCCACAATTTGTCTGTCTTTATAATAGTCCTTATGCACTTTCCTATACTATTCAATAATATTAAGTTTACAGTCACAGGTTAGGCAAAAATATTATAAATTGTTGCGTTTTTCCTACTAAAAATTAATGAAAAATATTTTCCAAATAGCGATTTTATCTTTTTACGAAAATTCCTTATATATAAATCCATTCGGTCCAGTACTCCAATAATAAGTTATTTTTACCTGTAAACCAAACAGACGCTCTAAAATTTGTCCATATAGGGAATTCCTTCCCACTGGAATCCTTTTAGACAGAACACACTGCTTGGTATGTACTATGATTTGATTACGCATTATATAAGTAGAACAATAGTAGTAGATGTATAGGTATTTATATACTTTTTATTATTGAACCCTTGGCCGTATTACTTGTATTCTGGAATCCTGGACGATCCATGAGATTCCGCCATCCGCAATAAACCAGCGCTGGTAATATAGTATTTATGGGGTTTATACGCACAAGATGATGAGAGAACCTCACTCACTCGATCACTGTCGAAAATGTGCACTCCTGCGATAAAACAATACAATGGACCTCACGCCTGCTTCGGGTGCCTGTCCCTAAACATGTATCGATTCCATTTAATACGATGGACACTGAAAATGATTTGAATTGATTTTATCGCAACAGATTCGCTATGAGGTTAAAGTTTTGTCTTGTAATAGAAGATGATTGAATGGGCACTATACTAACAAAGGTAATTTAAAATAAAATAAAAAATGTGTTTCCCAATATTGATTATAATAGTAAGTAGTTCAATTCTTATGTGAACATCATATTCAAGTTCTACTGCTGTATTTTGCAAGATGTGGACAAAGTAAAACTTAACGTCATTTGTTCTTGACAAAAATTTATAACATAACTTGCATGACTACTGTAGAAAGTTTACTGAACATAAAATATGAAGCATAAAAGTACTTTAAAGCACTTATAGCTTCTACGTATCTATTTGACACTAAACACCTCACCTTCGACCTATATGAAATGTACAGAAAGAATTTTAAGGGAAAAGGGAATTATAGCAAACTACAGTTTCCAATTTCGGATGCCCGTATCTCAGCAAAAGAAAAGCAGTTTCAAATACGAACACTTAATATTGAAAAATTGGGTTTGGAGAAAGCTAACTTTCTCCATCATGGGAAAGTAAATAATGTTCTTTGCAATCTCGTATTACTAGTGTATACCAAATAAAATAATATTTGCTTAGTAAACGAAATTAACAGACTTCAATTCTATTCCCATACCGAAAACAGCATTTATTATTTTTTGGGACCTTTAATTTTCGTTTCATTTCAGAAAATCCCAGCAAAACAAAAGCTCCCTACCAAATTATAAGTGTAAGGTACACAAAGACAAACACATTCACTAAGTTCAGTTGCCAGCATTACTATGTATTTGTACAAGTTGTAATTGCTATTTGTAATTCTATTTCTGAAAAAGGAAAGCAAATAAACCAAGATTTTCTCTTCAGTCACAAGCCACAAGCGGAAGACTGGCTGATGGAATCGCCGGAATTAGGGGCAATTGAATCAGAAGATGATGCGAATCTACCGGATTGGATTCTTCGCTACGATTCTATATATTATAGACCTTTGCACATTTCTGTAGGACTACGAAGAATATAATTGTATACGGATAATAATAATATTAGTACCTACCTACTATATAGTGCACTACACAAAATATACAGGGTAGCAATGAACCTTATTCCTTAAATGATGCGAATGCTACCAGAACTTCTAGACAGAGTCAAGAATAGAGTAGAATTACCTTTTAGGGGGTCAATGGTCAAAAAAAGCAATAAAATATCCGATTTTTCGTTATTTTAAAAATATACAACTATTTTAAATGTGTTGATTTGAGATCTTGTCTAGATTTTCCACAAATACGATCAAATCGAAATTGCAACTTGCTTACTGTAATTCCACATTTAATTTTTGACCATGTCCGAAAGTTGGCACACCGATTCGCAAAAAGATTCTCTGCAAAAATGTATTCTAGATTTTGTCCAAAGAATCTGAAGAAGGTGTATCGTCCTGTCACCCTGTGTATTGGTTGAGATAACAATAGCATTTCAAGGTAATAAGTGCTAGGTACTTATTATAGTACTTAGTATACGTTATAGATGTTTGTTACCTATAATATTCTCTGTTTGTGATTTGTGAAAGCTTTTCTCCTGTCTAGTATCGGTCTTTCATTCACTAAAAGGGAATATATACATACAAGTACTACTACAACGTATACAACCCTAATAAGTATCACATCTCACACCACACCGCTGCTTTTACATTATTAGGTTTACTGTACGCTCGGTCGTGCATTAGTGAACGAGTACTAAAAGTTATATAAGAGAAATGTCAATATGTAACTGTCACTTTATATCGAGTGCTCCTGTATTTTCTAAGGGCCGAAAGGAAATGCAGCCGTCAGCAGTAAGTAGCGTATAGAATGGGCTTTCTAGGTAGCTGAGCAACTGATCTGATTCTATTGTGGTACAACCGTACAACTGCAGGGTGCCTTTTATATTTCGCAATCTTTGACTCACGTTAGAAGTTAGAACTCTAGAGCCGCAGAAATTACAGCGTTGATAATTCCATCTTTAGAAAACCTGAACTCTCTGTGTAAGCTACAGTACACCCTGTAGAAATAGTTAGAGACATTTTGGGTAAAACAATTGCGCCCGCAGGGCATTTTTGGTTTTTTAAATTTTTGTTCAAAATTTTACCAGAATACGAGCCACTAATTTGCTATAGATGGTTTGCGCCAAACAGCGCACGGCAACAATCACTAAAAGTCTTACTGAACTTAAAACAACTGATTTTTTTTACTATTTTGATTTTTAGTAGCTAATATTGTTATATAGCCTGCGGTAGGTAAAGTTTAGACTCAAAATGTTTTTGCCTTTTCATCATAACAATTTTATCAGTTCAAGTTTGCACTAAATTGAGGAAAAATCTTCTAAAATCTGTCTTGCAGTAAATTAAGATGTGGTATCAATTGATGGGTAATTTTGTGTAGGTAATACACAAAATTATACCCATTCCTCCAAGTACAACAACATTATTAGGAACTACGAAGGAATACTATATTAGGAATTAACATTAGGAACAACGAAATACCATCAAAGGTGACATTATATATAACGTACCCTGTACTATGTATGTATCCCTGGTTCTGTTACTAGTAGTATGTTGTACAGAATCAGGACAGACAGACAGTCGACGTTCACGTCCAATTCCAATCGGATCCCAAATAAGTACTGAGATACATATTTCATCTGGAAGAATTTTATGTCGATCTCGATATTTATCTACATTTTCACTTCGTATCTATTGTAATAGTAGTTATAGTCACAATCACAATATGCTTGGCTACATAGTTACAACCTTTCTTATTGTACTTTCTTGTCTGTCAAAACTGATGCTGAGCTGTTTAGTTCAACTTTTCCTTTTTACTCAAAGCGTAGTTACTTATGTTGGGGAAATACCTACTTATCACGTAGAATATAGTCCTATTATTAACAACACATGCAGGAGAAATAAAATTTTGACAGTTCGGGTCATACCTGTGAGATTTGATTTGTAACTATCGAAGCCGTGTTTTTTATTGTTATCAACAGCGTTAGTTACCTATGAAAATACCTAAATATGTTTTACTACTTACACTTGTGTACGTGCAAGCTTTCTTCAATTCAAGTTACACAGTTACGAAGCAGAAGTCCCACAAGACACGGATTCTATTAGAGGACCTGCCAAAAATTTAACCCACGTTTCAGTTTGATCAAATATTTTTTAAGTAAATAATATGTTTCTGTATAATTTCTGATTACTCTTTACTTTGTACTGCTTCATCAGGATTTATTTTCTGCAAAAACATTCACCAAATGAAATGAAATTGCTCTTCGCATTTTTATTACATAAAATTGCATGGCAATAGTTAGAGAAAGCTGATATGTACAATTATATTATGTGGAGTTACGGCTATATGGTTACATGAACTCTGGAAAGAAAGTTCGACTACCTAATGTAAACAGGACACGGTTTTGCTTTCTCCACAAATTCTACATAAGCATATGTGGCAGGCCCAGAATCTACCATACCGGGGGGACACTAGCCCTAGGACTACGGTTCCACTTGTATTTTCTTTCAATTTTGGTCATGATATCCGTATTATGTAGCTTTAACTGATTTGATATCAAATGCTACTTTCATTGCTACTTGATGTATGCAACTTTAGGCTTACTAAGCACTAAGCTCGTTTAATTTACCTTTAAATCATGTTCAACAAAGTTTTCTCCAACAATATACTTATTATAATCTCATCTGCTTAATCTAATGTTGCATACATCACTGAAAAATGCCAAAAATGGTCTATAATAGTTATTACATAAAGCTAACTTGCTTAGGTAATTTCTTGGAAAATTTTAGAAAAATGACTCAGGTAGGTGGTCCTCTAGGAACGGTGGGCCTTCGGCATCAATATAATGCTATCTACTTTTAGTAGAAAATTATTATAAAGAATAAAGATGTTTATTAAAAGATAGTGCAGAAACTCTTTAAGTGCATATATTTTTAGAATATTGCCTTTGCAATTTTTCATGTAAGCCGATATCCTGTTTTTAGTGTAATAAAAGTATAAAAATTAAAGTACCTGTCCTGTTTGTGTAATATTAATTTTTTACTAAGTATTATTGGTTAGACTATTATAATTCATTTTTATTAATGAGCAGTAACTAAAGACTAAAGCAAAATTATAACCAGTTGCAAAGTGTGAGCAACGATCCTTTGCAAAAGATAGGCATTTATGATGTTTACAAACTAACTTTGCGGTATCCCTCTCCCTAATTTTCATCAGTAGCTCATGTTACGGTATGGTTATTTATTGCTGGAGACATATTACGTAAGAGTACAAAGTGTGAGTCTCGGATTTCCAATCCAATTAGGACTAATTGCAAATTAACTTTTGTTCGAGATAGGAAAACGTGTAAGGAAAGGAAATTCGCGGAACGGAAACTATTTGGACAAGGAAGTAGAACGCTGAATAGAACAGGCTAATGTTATTGGAACCGAACACATTGCTATTTTTCTTTTGTCCGTAGTCCGTTTCGTACTATCTGTACCCTTCACGATTTAATACTATCTAGATCACTATTAGATACAGAGCAGACAATGTACAAAAAGATCTGATCGGAGGCTCTAAGAGAAGACACGTCTGTAAGTACTGTAGATTGAAGATAAAAATCTTTCTGGCACAAGGTAGAAAATACGGAATACAAATACAAGATGCCTTTGCATTGCATTGATTGCAAGTAATCGATTTTTTTGTGAGATAGATAAACTGGATTGAAACATGTTCTTTAGAGTACTGTTGTTATTCTAATGTACATAAAATATACCTTATCGTTAAAATAGGAGAACATTGTATTGTGCTATTAGTGTTCATCCTATCACTATCTTTACAAATTCAGACGCACACGTCTGTCTCATTCATTTTATGGTTCCTACTTTAGACTTTATTTATTAAACCGTGTATTTACAGTACAGCAGCATATTATGTGTTAGTACAGGGTGGTCATTGACTTTAAGTATAAGAGAGCCTTTTAGAGAAAGCATTTGACGAATAAAATTCATGAGAAAAATCCTTCCATGTAGTGGCTATACATGAATACTTGATTAAATCAGATTTTAGCACCTTAAAATGATTAGGTATGAAGAAATGTCTCTAATAACAAAAACGGAAGGTGGTAGGTAAACGGTAGATAGGGAGAAAAAAGCCAATGATCACCCAGTATACCGATTTCATGGAAAGAGATTAGAAATTAAGATATTACGTACCAGCAAAGTTTTCTAGGCTCTGGATGGCGGTCGGATTTTTTAATGTTTTCTATAAACTCGTTGGCACACCCTTCCCACAGCTGAGTAATCTTCCGGTAACAGCCACCGTGCTTGAGAAACTCTTGCCGGAAACGAGGATCTTCACATAGAAACATGAACATCTCAAACGCGCCTTGGACGGAGGCCTTCATCTTCTTTTGTGCTTCAGAATTGAGGCAAGTTCGGGACCAGTCGTTCATGCACTTCATTCCAATGTCAAAAGCTCTGCCAAATGCAAATTCAAACACTTTTTTATAGACACCAATTTATTTTTGCATATAAAAACCAAATAAAAAATTGTATCTAAGTCCGACAGAACTGCATTGCATATGTATGCAAAACTTTATCGAGTACTAGAGTAAAACTAGCAATGATAACATTCTCATCTGAAATTGTATCTAAAATGCATTGGAAGAATAATGTTATTTTATTACTATACCCTTATGCAGTTTTTACTATTTTGCTACGAATTTGGGATTGAGAGAATGTGCAAGGAAGCCATATTATTCGAAAATACACATTTTCTAGTTTCCTTTCCAAATGTGAAATAAACTGCATCATTCTCTGTTTTACGAGCATCCAAACAAACTTGGTATGCATAAAATAAAAAAAATCATAAATGCAGACGCAAAACAGTGCTTTCATTTCATATATAAGGATTTCGGCATAAAGGAATTCTCCCTATACGGAACAAAAACTTTTTTGGGGGTATATATATGTAGAAAAGTCTAAGACTGGACTTAGCAGCGAAAATGGATATGACGAATTCTCGTAGTAGGAAAAAATGATATCTACCTTGCTGTGAATGTGGACTTAAAATAAATACTAAGTGTATACAAGGACTATTGTAATGGCTTTTTAAGTCATCTATTAGTTCAACGCATATTATAAGTTATAAGAAATTATCTTATGAGTGTTGCACGATCATCCATTCTGTCTTATGCGAAAAATGCACTGTACTTTCTCCCTCTAGTGTTCCATTTGAATCAAAGATAAGCAATCATATTCCTTCTTAATTTCTCAGAAATAAATCTGTACTTCCCCCAAGTTGGGAACATTGTAGTACATGCAGATACTATAAAGTATCTGCACTGTATTGCCTAAAAAATTACCATGGTATTTCAAGCGACACAATCGAAACACACAAATATATGAGGTGCAATATTTTCAAAAAATATTACGAAAGCCCCAAGCTCATAGCACCAGAACAAATAGTTACCTACACACATAAAAGATACATTTAGGTATAATACTTTTAGTAAAAATTTTGAAGTCGATACATAGTCCACTAGGATATAAAACACTCCATTAGTAGTTCAGACAGAAAATGCTCTATAGAAATTAAAGATAGGGTTCCGAATATAGAACCATTTTTAAAGTCAAAAGTAAAATGTCAAATAGTACGAATTCAAACAAATGTCGCCTGATCGTCATGTTTTCCCTGACCTTTGGATTCTTTCTCGTTGAAATAATCGTAGGATATATGAGCAACTCAATGGCTTTGGTTGCTGACAGTTTTCACATGCTTAGTGACGTAGCAGCTCTTATCGTCGCCTTTTTATCTGTGAAAATGTCACCAAAGAAATGGTCAAAAAACACTTTTGGTTGGGCACGAGCTGAAGTCTTGGGGGTAAACATATTATTTCAATATTCAACTTTTGGACACTCTTGGCTTAACATCGTAATGAATAAATAGGGAGGTGGTGTTGATTTCTTTTATTGAAACTATCAGGCTTTGGTAAATTCGGTGTTCCTCGTCGCACTATGTTTTTCCATTCTGGTGGAGTCTGTGAAAAGGTTCATTCATCCAGAAAATATTGATAGGGCGCTGCTGGTCCTGATTGTCGGGGCGATCGGTCTTCTTGTGAATATCGTCGGACTTGTAATGTTTGGACATCATGGAGGTTCCGGTCATTCTCACGGTGAGCCAACAATCCAGCATCAAAGTCGTCTGACACGAATGGTGACCACCACGAGTGAAAATGAGGAGGAGGAAAAGATTCCCGAGAAAAATGAAAATGAAGTGACCACGGCTTCTTCAGAAAATAATTTACAAGCAGTTCCTCCTCCGCCTCCTCCAAAAGCGAAAACAGCTAAAGAAAATCCTGCGGCCACTTCGGTAACAGTCACAATGCCTCCTCCAGAAAATAATATTCCAAATCCACAAGCACCTCCAAAGAAGAAGCCTCACAGTGCTTCGCAGATGAATATTCGGGGAGTTTTTCTTCACATCATAGCTGACGCTCTTGGTTCTGTAGTTGTAATTATCTCCGCTTTAATTATTCTGTACACGGATTGGGAATATAGTGCTTATATTGATCCTTCTCTTAGTGTCTTCATGACAATTCTTATTATGATGTCAGTGTGGCCCCTTCTCCAGGAATCTGCTCTGATCCTCCTCCAAAACGTGCCAACACATATTCAAATTGACGAACTGAAGAACAAACTTTTGAGGGAAGTTGATGGAGTCCTTGCTCTTCATGAATTCCATATATGGCAGCTCACCGGTGATAAGATTATCGCTACAGCTCATATCCGGTGTCGAAGCCTCAAGGATTACGTCCGTTGTGCGGAGAAAGTCAAGGAATTTTTCCACAACGAAGGAATTCACTCTACGACTATCCAGGCTGAATTCGACGACGAAAATCAATCGGAAAATCTTCAAGAATGTTTTCTAGTGTGTCCTGACCCGACGGAATTTGGATGTGGCCACAATACCTGCTGTGGTCCTCAGCCATCGAGAACGACCATTGCAAGTGCTCAAAGTACTACTGGGGTCCCTCGCGCTTCAAAGGCTAAATCTAATCACACCATTGCCGGCAGTAACCACAAACAATGAATTATTGGAAAACTGGAGAAAATTCTTTTTCGGTTTAGAATGGAAAGCGAAGATGACTGCTTATCAGTAAATCAAACCATTGGCGGGAGAAATCAAAAATATGTATGAAAATTGAAGGAAACTAATTCGGTAAATTGAGAGCAACTGATGAAATTATTCAGGGGGAAATTCGAACAGATTACTTTTCTTTCTTTAGATTATATGATAATTATTTTCTTTCACAATGTGTGTCATAAACAATAAATACGGATTACGAATACTGAATACAGACAGATATATAACATTATATATACAGTATGGAAAACTATTAGGTATTGTTTAAGAATCAAATTGTATAGAAAATAGCGTATTGAAAAATTGTGAACAACAAAGTATAGTACAAATGAAAATGAAACCTTTAAACTTGTATTTATAATTGGATTTTTTAATACCGCTCACTTACTCATGATTTTCGAACTCTCTTTACAATCGAGAATCCATGCAGTCACCTATGTATACCTAAAACTCAAGTGTACCATATATTTCCATTTTGTATATCCGTCCTGATTTCCTGATCCTGATCTAATAGCAACCTATTACTTAGATTTCAAGTATTTTCTGACATTTCTTGTTTGCATTTGAAAATCATACAGAAATATATCTTGTTCTACAATTGACATACACACAGTTTTTAAAAAATATTCAAAATATTCTTACTACACCTAAAAATTTAAGTTTTAAAAAACGATTGCAAATATTTATATTTTAAGCCCACCTCTCTTTGTGCAAAAATAGGAAGTGAAAGCCAAGTGTCAGAGCGTCATTATTGGTTACGGATTCATATTACATACATAGTATAAGTACTACACCTTCACATAATTAACGGGGTTTCCGTATCCCGATTTTTATTCAGCGAAATCTGGCAACCTGTATCGAATACAGTGAAAACTGCATTTTAGCAAAAGTTAGTGTAATAATAAGAGAATCTAGTAACTTTGGAATTTGATTTACTGAGAAAGAGATCCCGATTCCAAGTTCCAGTTCCAAACCAACAACACTATATGATACAATAAAGCTAAACCCGACCCGACCAGCGCAATACAATAGAACGGTAATAAGCTAAATTACATTACTGAATTTTGAGCATTTTGTCATAAACAACTTACTTGCAAGCTATTTCTACTTCCGCAGGTGAGGAGGGGATTCCGCTTTGGGGAAGAGTTGGCACTTTAGCAAAGCATTCGTCCATAATATCATAAGAGCAAGGATCCATTGTTGATATAGGAGACAAAGGAGTTTTTACTATGGTGAAAGCGTCGCTACTTTTATTTGGATCAACAGGGTCACGAACATCACGATGCGTATTCCTAGTCACCTTTTTCGCCCGATTCCGTTCCGCATTGTTGAAGATGTACCCTCCGTCGTAGTTTCGAGTTTTTGTATAAAAGTGTCTTATATTCACAGACACGGACTTGTTTTCTGTTGGCACAACTTCTGAGCAGAACAAAAATAACAAGACTCCAAAAACAACAAAGAATTTTCCGCTTAGGGAGACAATAGAAAGCGATTTGACACTTGACGTAGACGGCTTGAGGCAAGACTTCTGTTGACAACCACCCACATTCCTCCCGACCTCAAATACTATCTCCAGCATCGTTTATCGCATTGAATTATCCTATGCTCATTTGCACAACTTATGTAACAACATGTTTATGTAACAGGTTATAAATGGTTCATTACTTATCAGGGCTCGGATATTTATTTAAATAACGTTTTTAAGATTTTTACGCTTAAAAGTAATTTCTTACGAGCTTTATGTATTACGTGTAAATATAAACATTTTTAGGAAATATGAAAAAGTATATATTCAAGTTATACTTAAGTAAATATTTTAGGGTGCGTAATAACTGGCGGAAAACTAGACAGGATTTGGCGGATCTGCCAAATTAACCAAATTTGGAGAATATGCAG
>JAQFYC010007233.1:0-10807 GCA_034694165.1 Tomocerus mixtus
TATTTGGATATTGTTTTGGTAAATGAATAAAGTTATGGTAAAATAAGTCTAAAAAATTATGGCAAAATAAGTTTTTACATGGTGCCATTAAATATAAGCCATAGAATAAGAGGGTGTAAGCGAATTAGTCATTCCTGTCATGTTTGAAATACGATTGAAGGTGCAGACAAGACAGGCATGTAAACATAACTTCAGAACAAATAAACACCAATTCAGAATTCACAGCATACAATTTTGTAAGCAATACGTCCGCTTTAATAGCTGCTTAGGTACACAGACAATTTAAACTCTAATCCATTATGTCATAGGTATACTCGTGTAGTCGCTGCCAGATACCAAGCGACAGATTATAAATCGGTATGTAACTTCTAGTTTGGCTTGATATCTAAGTTCTACACGTCTATTACATATATATTTGGCTCCAACATGAGTGATTCACAAATAAATATATCCATTATCATATAGTCCTTCTTGTGCAACATATATTATTTAGTTATATAGGTATGTATTATAACAATAATTAATTTGGTATATATAAATCCTAGTCTCGAGAACTATATAGACACATACGTGTACATATATAAATCCTGCTGTCCTTGCTCAATAGCTAAGAAAAATGTTACTAACCTAATACATAGGAAGAGATGTTTTAAGAAATCTGGTTACACCGTAGCAGTGATTTAATATTTTGTTTTATTTTCCATATAGCCCCTCCCACATACGAAGAAGCTCTCAATAGCGAATTCTTTTCACATCCTGACTCAGATACAGAAGATCCGCCACCCTACGGAAGTCTCAAAGATAACGGAGATGAAGAAGATAATCTAAAAAGTACACGAGGCTCAAACAATTCTTTACAACGGAAGAATGTACCTGAACAAGGCTTTGTGCCAAAATACGTCAACTACGGTCACCTCCTAACTTCAAATAATGTAGCTGCAAATGCAAGTAGTCATAATTCTAAATAATAGCCACATCTAATATGTGTGTATATGTGCTGTCTACATATATGCTGTAATGTGTCGCAAATTGTGTACATTTCTTATTGTTCTCAAATATTTGATTAAATACATAATATACTGACCATAATAATAATAAACTTGCAAAGGTAAATATCATCATAGCTGGTATTTGGCAAAGATAAAAATAGGTAAATCAAATATAAAATACCTAACCTACCTGGTGTACCGTTCGTTCGTACGACTCCATACTATGTATGATACTCCTCTACAGTTAGTTGTACTTCTTCACTATTTTGTAGGACTATACACATAAATTACAGGAGACAAGAGACTGTATAAGAGCACTTTTACTGTCAAGACCAAAATATAAATATCCTTAATTAGTAGTACTCAAACCCAAAGTATCAACCCTTCATAATGCTATAAATCAATTCAGTTGTGTAAATAAAGTAAATCTTTTCATACAGGTTGGATGGTTAGGTAGATTTGTAAATAAGACTTTCTAGGTGCCCTTAGCTTTGGAATAAGCATGTACAGTACGTGTAATACGAACATGTCTAGGTTGTCCACGTAATGTAATGTTAAAAGAAGCATGTACGCCAGATCGGTCTACTGTCATAAACTGACAGTGTCAATTGGCCCAGGTCAATTTACCAAGGTCAATCGATCGATTGGACGTATCGGCCGGTTAGACTACGATATATATACCTCCAACTCCAATGTATTTATTGCTAATATTTAAATACTTAAGTGTATGCATATGTATGTGGTACCCTAACAAAATATTATTTCACATTCAGTAAAACTTACAGCACCTTTTATTATTCATTACGTATTACAATTATTCAACTTATCCGTATTAATGATTAAGCAGTGAACACCATTATTATACTATTTAAAGGCAATTATTGCTCGAGTAGTAGACAAATCCGTGCCTCGTAAAAATAACCCATGCACATTAACGAACCTAAATACCTACTTAAACCTAGCACGAGTATGTAGTATGTACTCACTCACGACTCACACGCAAGTAAAGTATTCACACAATTACACACACATATAATCAAATAATGCATATTTCCTATTCCTACTAAATAATGGATATAATTTTGTACCTCTATCTAATGTGGCTTGTCAACACAAAATGATACAATGATACAATTCAATGTAAGTATATGCAAATTGTGCCAACAGACTATCCCTTTATATCCCAATTCTAATATTTTGCCCTCAGCTTCCAATCTAAATTCTCAATTTAGCCAATATGAATTGTTAATAAATAGTTGAGTGAGTTGAGTTGCCTATAATACATATGCTATGTCAACTAATTAAGGAATTCGTGTCATAATTTATTTTTTGCTCTGCTTCTTGAACTTTAGAGATATCTATGTCCACCAAATCGTACAAATGAAGTCTTGAATTTTTATTATATTAAATAGTTCCAAAACCAGAGCAGTAGTGCCCCAAAATCATACAAAACAAAATATTTATCTCTAAAGAGAAGAGATTAAATAAATAATAATAATATCGGTTTTCTTTATTTGGTTATTTGATTAAATGTATAATTGAGTTGAATTGTCAATATGCATTCTAAGTTTGAGGCAGAGCTCTCTATTTCTGTGACTATGAAGATTTCTGAAAGCTGTAAAATGGACTACTTTTACTGTTCATTGCGTCCGTCCAACTCATAGTGAGAGTTTGATGAATTGGGCTTTGAAAAATGCTCAAATGCACGCATTAGTTCTGGATATTTTTGCAACTTCTCTATCTCTTCCGAAGTCAGTTTTGCCAAATATTCGGGAAGCAAACTTTTATCAACAGTCCTGTGTACAAGCAAGGATCACAATAACAATATAGGTTCAGTAAAGACTTAATAATTTTGAAGTGAATTTTATCTCACAGATTTTCATTCCCATTAAAATTGTTTACCTAAGCACAAGCTAACAGTCGGGGGTAAATGCAATGAGCAAAGTTTTCCAACTCCTCATCTAAAATTCCTTAATTGATTGACTATAGGTATAGCTACAGTATTGGCTTCTGATTTTAGATTGGAAGCTTATAAACATTAGTTGCAACCAGTTGCACCAGTAATATTTATAATTTGCATGTAAGCTGACTACGCATTTTAGATACTGCCAATGTTATACATACATTTTTGCTTATTTACCCTATTGTAATAATTATATATTTTTAAGCAATTAATTACCCCTTCACATACTATATATATAATACCTGGTCGTAGTATCTTTATATCCCTTAGTTGAACTGCATAATAATTTTTGATGTTTTTAATTTCCAGCATAATGATGCTATGATTTTGTATAATGGAAAATGGTACTACTATCAATACATTTACGCCATAAAAAAATCTGTGCTACCCTTGGATATAATTTTTCATAGTTCAATAGTTAGTTCCAAAAATGATAATTATCAAGCTTTACGTGACGATAGATTCAGGCTACAGACTTGTGGTTATGTATCACCAATTATTTACTTAAGTATTATAATTACTTATTTGAAGGAATTTACTATACTTATATGTAATTTACATAATATAATTTTACATATTCTAAGTTACTAATATACACCCTAAGGTACATAGTCTAATGTTTCATATAAACCTATTGAATTGTCAATATTAGTAGTAGGTAAGAATGCATACAAATATACAATTAAATATTCCCCCTGGACGAAACGCAGTTCCAGCTGCATATTATGGAATTCAAAAATATAACAATAGTACATACTCGCTCTAATTAGAATGAATTTTTTCAGTCGCTCATTCATGAGAAATCACTACTTCTTCTACAATCTACTTAAATATCTTAAGTTAGTCTTAATATTGTGACTTCTTCCTCCCTTTTCTATAAATCAGATTGCAGCTAAGGGCTCTTGCCTCTCTCATTTCTAATTATCGACTATGTAGTTCTATTTTTCGACAAGTTGCATTATCAATAAATACTGAGAAATCAATATTGCTCCACGAACTTCTTCCATACTCATATCATAACTCTTCCGAACTCATACTCATAATAACAACAATTAACGATACATCTCTATACATTATAATACTACATATAGTATTACGTTTCGCTTAAGCCATGATTAACCAAAATATCAATAATTTACTTATGAAAAATGAGAAAAAACCTTTACAAGTTATTCAGATTTTCCTCTGTGAAAAGATTGGTGGTCAACATTCCGGAGCCGCCATATTTTTCTGGAAATTCTTCTGGAGCCATTATTTTCAGGAGTTCTTGACTATATTTTGAGACGCAGTAATTGTGGAGCTGCACTTTAGAAAGTGTTTTTGCACTTAAAATTTTGCAGATGATGCGGTATACAATGGTGAATATGGAAGGAACTGTTGGAAGCACAATACTTAGAGATTACTGAAGCAAATTACAGAACTAGTATTTTAAATTGTAGAAAAAACTTTACTCAACTAACCATTAAGCAGGACAGCATATCGGAGAGTCTCTGGATAGTTTGCTTCGTACACGCATAAACATTTTGCTAATTCTGTCAACACTACAGAAAACATGAAATTGTATTTCTCACCAACTTTCGATAATTCAAGCTTATGAAATAACGGCAAAATAAACAGGATAAAGATTTACATTTTCGACTTGTTATCTGCCTAAGTTGAAGACCTTCACAGTCAATGATTGCGGTAATTTGCTTCATAAATGGTTGGTCGACAGACAACTTTTTAAGCAAATTTACTGACTGCTCTAAACGCTTGTATATGTATCTTACACCATCTTCAAGATATCCTTCATCAATTGCCGTTCTAAAATCCATTCTTCCAGCTTGGATCAGGACAACTGAGAAGGGAAAAAAAATTCAGAAAACTCAGTAACTCACCAAAAATAAGGCACATCAAAGAAACAAGTGTATTATATACATACTGGGGCATCCAGCGTAATCAAATCCACATACAGTAAACGGGAAATGTCTAGGGAAAAATTCATCATGGTCCCAAGACATGAGACCTTTCATATCCACTTGTTGACGCCATGATATGCTGGTACGAATCATTGCCTCTGCAGCATTTATATTGTGTTCTCGAGCTGAAACAATGGTTTCAGGAATAAGACTTTACTGTTTTTCACTAAAACATGTGAATAAATGCACATTTATTTATTAAAATTTTATTTTTATTACCTCTGATCCAGCGAATTAGTTGCTGTCCTAATAAGCTATCTTCGTCTAACTCAAGATCTTGTAATCGAGTCCTTAACTGCAAACAAATAATATATCATACCACAATTAATTGATTCCTACTATTAAACACTCCACAACTCCCCTTATGCTTACATTATATAAATTCTTTGTTAATATGAAAAATATGAAATTTTGCCAATAGTATTTGTTGGATAGTATTTTTACTTGTTCTATTAGAATATTTTCCTTTGCAGTTGGAGGTTCCATGTTTAATCTTTTCTTTTCTAGTCTAGAAAGGCTAATGAAGAATGATTTTGTTGGAACAGGAGCTTTATATATGTATACCGTTCAAGCAGCAGTCAGCGAATAGAATAGTATACTTTATAATGAGTAGTATAGACAATAGGCATTGTAAAAGAAGAAACCAGTAAAGTTGCGAAATGGATATAACCATGTGATAAAAGTATGATTAGTTACCCACACATCAGTATAATTATGCTAGAAATAATAGAAAAAATGAATTAGATAATATCTAGATGTTTCTAAATCACCTTTCTGAGTATTACATTTATACACAAAGTAGTAAGTAAAATTCTATAGTAGATAGTAGATACCCAAGCACTTTGCACTCTGCAGTTTCCCATTAAAAAATAACCGCAGATTTATATAATGCATGCAGTTCAGCATCTTTTTCAATCCAAGTAGGCGTTCTACGTATTAAATAACTGGCTGGATATTCGAGTGGAGTATCCAGTAATACTAGGAAAACGAAATTCTCATAATACCTACAAATACTACAATTAGAAATGTTACTCTTTAGGTACATATTAATATATTATATGTATAGGTATGTAAAATGTAATGCAATGTGTTATCACTCTGCGTCCATTTCCCTCGTTAGTGTCCCTAGGCTAATGTCACTTCAACTGCGTTTCACCAAGCTATTGTTTGTGCTGAGCTTATGAACAGGCAGAGTGGTTAAATGCTACATATTTTTTAGTCTATAGAACCTGTTAAATCAGAATATGGTTTATTAAAGAATTTTTAAAAGGAGTAATTTGCATTGTCTTGGGTCAAGGCTAGGTTAGTTTTTCCAGCTATTATTGTGAGAACAGCGATTTTTAAATGCAGCAGACGTTAATAATTTACGAAAACACGGCAACTCATTAAAACCTGTAATAAGTGTATTTAACATGCTAGTAAAAAATACTTTGCATTACCATAAGCATTGCAAGATATAAAAATTAAAAATCAATATTATGCGCAACAATGATTTACAAATAAAAATATCTTCTCAATATGTTCATAAACTGCATAAAGTCACCTGCTTGTATATATGCAGTATTTTATTACAGTTCTTGAGAACAAATATGTCACGATTAAAATACAAAATTTCAATCCCTAGTATTTCATTAACAAAAGAAATATGCGCACGCAATATTGACCTGTGCAATCTCCTTTGTAGCATAATTTGCGAAGGATATATCTTGCATCATGATGCATAGGTAAAAATGTAAAGCAATGACATTTTGTTGATTATTATGTAGTGGTACGCTACATTATAATAATGCCTCGAAGTTCTATCTTTGTATGCACGTATTGGGCAGTTGAAGTGAGATCTATCTGTCTTAGCCCATTTTTTCCTATTATTATTCAACATTTTTGAATTCTGTTTTCAGAATTGAGTAATGCGGCCCCCCCCCTGAATAAAAAATTCTGCAAAAGTGACCCAAATTGCTCACACCTTCCACCACTACCCCGCCCCTTTTCTTAAAATTCAACTTTATTGTATTCTATTTTCAGAATTGAGTAATGTGTCTGAGTCTGAATACTACACCTGAATAGTAGCCAACGGTTCCATACGGTTGCGGTTTCTTTTATAGGACGTTATCTATGTAAAATCAATTACCACTACCACTACATTGTTACAGCTGTTTACCACAGTTTATTGCTATTGTTGTAGTATCACAATACCTATTTCATAGTCCATAATACTATTGTTTACTACAATTGCAATGCTATGCACATATTTCTTTGTAAGTGACTCGGTAACTAACCGACTATGCATATCTTTATGAGAGATAATATAAAATGCTAGCTTTAAAGTTTAAACATTAAATACTTCCTAAAACATCTTCTTCGGTTTGTTTTCATTACTCTTTTTTGGCCTGAGTCACACTCACGACACGACTCACACCACACCGACTTTTATATCCATCCGTAATCCGTCCGTATTACTACACTATTATACTAGTGTTGCACAAGTTCATTGTATTATGTATATGATATTCTTGTATATGATTTTTTATAACTATTTCTTCTGCGCATTACTATATTCTAACTAGTCATTATTGCGAAAACGGATATGCTCGTAAAAAGAGATACAAATTAGAATTTACGTGGACTTCCGAAATCCTAATAGTTGTGCATTGAAATAAATAGTGAACAGTGGTACATGCAGTTTTTCAAGTTTTTTATGCTTGTTTCACATGGTTGCTATTTAGGATAGTGTCTGTTTTGACTTGATTATGAATCACATCGCTTTTTTTCTAGAAAAAGTGCAGAATGAATTTAATTTTATATGGTTTAATACTTTAGTTTCCCACATAAACAAATCTAATGCTCTTGAGGTAAACAAAGTTTATATAGCTATCTTTAATAGTTATTATCTGGAAAATATTTTTGAAACTATTATCCTAAAAAAATCCATCTGAATGAAAAACAGTGCCTGGGAAAATATCATAATGACTGACAATTTCGAAACATGGACGAACTACAATACTAACATAACAGGAGCACTCCCTTGTGGATGTTAAAGTAGAGTCCAAAAGTCAAAACGAATTAACTACAAATTCAGATAATTTGTCGGTAAAATCTTGAATTAGCTATAGTAATGTATTCTGTACAAGTATATATTCTGTCTGTATAATCACCAGCAGACAATGCATGTAAAAAAATAATACATAATGTATTTGTAAAACATAATACATAATGTTTTGTAATATCTGTAAGTGAAAATTCTGTAGCTTTGTTGAAATCGCTGGAAGTTGTTGTTGTTGCAATTGCTGCAATTGTTATCTATTGTCTGTGAACTTCGTTCTTTTCCGCAAAGCAAGTAGGCAAAAACTCTTTATGCATAACATTTCTACAAAAAACAATATATTACATAAGTATATTACACCTACGACTACGACTTATAGGTTTTGTTCTGTTTTCAATAGAGGATGAAGGAAAGCTGTAATTCCTGGAGTTAATGTTTGGTTGCTCCTTTACTTCCTATGTACCTTTTACAGCCAAACTTTACTGACAATGATTCCAGATATGAAAACATTAGACATATGACGGACAATCACCCCAATACCAACATAAAAAAGATTTCAAGTAGTAGAGAAAAGTTTGAACTATTTTGTTTGTGTTGGGCAATTTACATTCTTATGTGCTAGGAAATAGCAATGCTGTAAGTAGGTTTTTGAAATATAAGTAGTACGAGATACTATCAGAGTAGCTTTTCACCACAACAAATTCTTTATTATTCTGTTATTGCTTACCAGCGAAGTAGTCCGATATTTCCAACTCCCACTGTTTTCTCATGGGAAAATGCAATTAGCATTTAAATAGTAAATAATTTTTACTTTATCGCATCATCTTTTACAATACAATCCATACATGTTCACACTCATCATATAATATTACTTTATTACTACGTTTTACTTTTCATATGTGAGCTTAAATTAAAATTTTTTATATCACTTGATGTCAAATGAAGACCAATCCGCTGTCATTTTTCTCTCTCTAACTTACGACGACTCTGGAAAAATCGATTTTAGGATATTCTATGCGGGTTTTTAAGACTTTCAAGTCATAATTTCAAATTTTTTTCTTTACGGCTTCTAATCAATGAATCCGTAGATCTTTTTCGAAAAATCATTAAAATAGTCTCGCCTATTTGCCTCTAGTTCTAGACGGCTGAATGAATTCCCGGCTTGTAGGGATCATCGGATTCCTGGATTCACAGGCTAGGGAGAAATTTTTGATAATTTACCTAATAAAGATTTATAGTCAGATACATGAAAGAAAAGGACAAAAAATGAGTGTAGGATAATATATGGCCTCTTAAAACTTTCAGTGTCAACTTATCGAAAATTCTTCCTTCTCTTGCCAATGAATCCAAAAATCCGTAGAGCCCTACAAGCCAGAAAGCCGTCTAGAACTAGAGGCAAATATACGAAACTCTCATACATGGGATGTACTTTAGCGACATTTTATGTCGCATTGCTTAAAGGTTCTTTTATAAGACAATAGGATATATTGCACAATGAATCGTTGTAGTAGGTATTTATTTATCAATGGAAATGGTATAAGAAATTCTTCGATATAATTGCATATATAATAATAAGTTGCGAAGTAGGCACTAGTGGTGATGGTGAATGCTGATAATGTATAACGTATTATCTAATAAGATTTTAA
Source organism: Tomocerus mixtus (assembly GCA_034694165.1). Lineage (NCBI taxonomy): Eukaryota > Metazoa > Arthropoda > Collembola > Entomobryomorpha > Tomoceridae > Tomocerus > Tomocerus mixtus. The sequence goes on from JAQFYC010007233.1 coordinate 9,597, forward strand.
AAAGACTCCAATTGGATTTTTGTCGAAGATCCATAAAGAGGGTTTTGGTCGGCAGCGCCCGCGCCCTGGGTCGCCCGGCGCCCGTCTAGTTTTTGCGTATTTAACTAACCTAACCTAATTAAAACAATCAAATCTCATTGTTTTTAATTAGATTAGGCCAGTTAACTACGCAATTACGCAATTTGATTGTTTTAATTAGGTTAGGTTAGGTTAAATACGCAAAAACTAGATGGCGGTAGCGACCCAGGGCGGCGGGCGCTGCCGACCATTTACTCCATAAAGATAGGCTATGCATTAAATTGTTACAATGTTTTAATTGAAATGGCATTATGAGTACCTTATAATCCGAGCTTGTAGTCACACATTACATTATTGTGGGCTATTTATTTGAATAAGATGTTTAACAAAGTATGACTTAGCTATAGGTCATTCAAGTAATTGTTGAATTATCCCCTATTCATAAATAGGTGTAATATTTACGAGTGCATTAATTACTATCACTGTAATTACAGATATACACAATCAATCACGATTCATGGATTTTCAGCAAATATGACTTTCCAGCAAGATAGACTTTACTGCCGCATGCAGTACGTGCCTTGCAAGAACGAAGCAACTTGTATGTTGTGGTTGTGACACATATACTAAGTATGTTAAATGCTTAAGGTAACCTGCGGATGGTCAAGAAACAAAAGTAGGATTAATTAAGTTAATATTTTCTAATTTTAATTCATCTCTACCTGATGTGTGAACCTTACATGCCTGACTGCAAACCTGGCCGAAATGTTTTGCTGTAAGGTCTCTTGCTCAAAAGCTCGGTCACCCGACCCCAATCATGGGTTATTTATTCGGTAAACACTACGGTATTACAATATTATGCTTAATACAACAATGTAATGATGCTCATTTCAAGTAGTGTAGATTATGTGGTGCGTGATGTGTAATAGTTACGATTATGGTATGCAAAGCACAGAAACTAATATAATGCCATCGCATACCATATAACACGAGAATAACTATTATTATATACTTGTCAGTAGGGATGGCAATCCGATCCGACCCAATCCGACCGGAATCCGATCGGATTTTGTCGGATCGGATCGTTCAAATTTGATCCGAACCAAAAATCCGACAGATCGGATTGGCATCCCAATCCGCCGGATCGGATTAGCCTTCAATCCGAAAAAATCCGTCGGATTTCGGATCGGAAA
>JAQFYC010007234.1:0-10805 GCA_034694165.1 Tomocerus mixtus
CTTTCAATTGCGGAAGAGAGATTGCTTGTTAGTGCTGGTCCCCATACTACACAGGCATATTCTAAACATGGTCTAATATAACTTTTGTAGGTATGTAGTAACTCTTTTTGTCCAAAACCTGCACGTTTTAAATTAATAAGTCCGTACATTTTTGCAGATGCACATTTAATTATGTTGCTAATGTGTGTGTCCCATTTTAGGTTATCAGATATCGTAACTCCTAACAATTTACTCTCCCTAACTCTATTTATGTTTTCTCCATCAATGGTAAATTCCCACTGATCACTAGCAGATTTATCCTTAGAGAAGTCTAAAACCATATATCCACATTTTTTGGGATTAAAACTCATGCCTCTGTCCTAGTTATATGTGTGTATGTACTAGTTTTGTATACATTTAGATGCAATGCATGACATTGGAAGCTTTTCAATGCTCTCTTTCTCCCTTATTCCCCGTTTCCTGCAAATATAACACTAGTTTCAAATTTGGATCATTTACCATATAAGGGAAGGCACCTAACCTTCAGATGACGAAAGTTCCATTCTATTATTCTTATCAAAATGTAGAATCATACATATCACACTAACATAGCATAACACATAAGCAGTAGTAAGTAATAGACATTATAATATTATGTAGTTCGTTTCATACTTACATAAATAGTACACTTATATTTATGTTGGCTACAATTTTGTGTCCTTCCATCGATCGCCAGCAGAGTCCCAGTCCCAATTGAGTCCTTATTCCCTAACTAAACATTAGAGTGTTTGTGAGTGTGAGCTTAGGGAGCAAAAAATTCAGTGACACTGCCCTGCATGCGAGGATCATATTATTATTTTATTATATATCCCTTTTGTTAGCTACGGAAGCCAAATATGGAGTTAAGTTGCTTTCAAGTGGATGGGGACTTGCTACTTACCCAAGTGATGTCACTTCCATTGTTTGTAACCCATGGCATGAGCATTTGATTCCACAACACTAGGAAACAACTGACGGCTCTTATAAATGAACAATAGTTAATACATTACATGCCATTGCTAGTGACAACTTAAATGAAGAGGGCGACACACCTTTTTGTTTTATTTTCTCGTGTAAGTTGTGCAGTTGACGTCTACTTGTGCCACGATGATCAAAAATGCATTTGACACTGACACTAAAAATTCGAAGCTCGTACATGTCCTGGCCCTGTGAGGAAACAAGATACAATTTCATTTTTATGCTATTTGTATTGGTATTGACGGACAATTTACATTGACATTGAAATCTGATGGGGATTTTTTGTTTATGAAAGTATTTACTAATTAATTTTTCAATTCCTTTTATATCTCTTGAAAGGAAATTGTCTGTAAAAGCGTCTGTGTTGGCTATTTAGTGTAAATACTCACAAAGGATAAGTAAATGGACAGTTATGTGCATTCATATTTACATAAATTGGTGAATCATCAAAGAATTCATCAAAAATGTATGATACGTAAACTACATGCATCAATCTAATAGTATTATTTTAGACTTAATCTTGATGTGCAACATCAATTGCAACTGGCTTGCAAACTTACGTGTATTGCAAAACTCTATTGTAGCATTTTAGTTGCCTGCACCAATAAATTGTTTGTGGTTGCTGTACAAAATATCTGCAATTTTATACAATAGCCAACCTTCTAGTATTTGTATTCATCTAGTCTCCAGTACAAACATTGCATCTTGGGTAAATGCTTTTTCTACTCTGAAAATGTGGAACATTAAATGTCGAATTTTAATACTTTTCTAAATTCATGGCATTCTCTAATGTTAGTATAGCATTAATGAATATTGTGTATCTCATTTAACACAGATACCTCTACGAAATTTAGTAGAGTAGCAAACAGTAGAAGTGAATTCTGCTTAGAAAGAGGGAGAAGTGAAACCATGAGATGAGTCAGTTTGAGTTCGATATCAGATTTTGTGAAGATCATTTTGTCCCTGGTGCATACGCAGCTTCGTAATTTATGAGTGTTTTTATCCGGTAACCGGAGCAGAGAGTAGAGTCGGTGTTTTGTAATTTATGCTACGAAGGATCTCTTATTTCGGTTTCTATAAAAGTGTGTAAATACATATCTCCCTCGTCTATATTACTACACTGAAGTAGATACTTTCTCACTCTGATAGACGAATCACTGCGAATACTAGACATAATAATATTATTTATACCCACGTAAAATAGCATATAGTATAGTGTAATTAAAGACTCAGGCTAAGATGCATTCGAACTTCTACACAAATAGTATGTAAGTTGAGAGGAAACTTAAACTTAAAGCGAAATACCTTACATATTGTAATCTTAAGACGCTACCGACACCGACAATGGGAATGTAAACGCAAAGTAGCTCTTGTATATGCACAACACAAATACATAATATATACCGAATTGTGCTATGGATAGGTTACTAAATACCTACCTATACCTACTACTACCTAATGTAGTATTTTCTTTGGACAATCTTTCTCAAAATTGAAGACACATGAAAGAAGAGTAAACACTAACACAGCTCCATTTTAGTACAGGAGTTTGCGTACGCACACAAATAAAATATTAAGAGCTGTTAGTGTAGAAGACGCTCTCCAAGGATCTCATAATACATAAAAGCACATAAACGGTGGTTTCACTCAAGTGCGAAATGCATTCCCTCGTCTCTCTTACGTAAGTGCGTACTGTGTAGTATATTTACTTACTTAAGACATCATGAAATAACAGTATCAGGCAGAACATGCCAACTAGCACTCAAATCTTAACTCATACTATAGTTACAAACAATCTAAATTCGTATCTATAATATAGTATGGAGTAAGTAAGTGTAAGCCCATACATAATGTATCATTGTATTAGCAACATCAAACTGTCTATGTGTCTATACACTACATCTTGTCTTCTAAGAGATGTATGCGCGAATACATTAGATAGTGGTCCCAGTGTCACATATCGTAAAAAGTTCACTTGACTTTTATGGCTCAGGATAGAGAGAGAGAGTTGGAATGTTAGAAAAACGTGGCTACGGAATTAGCTTATTTAATGGTTACTTTTGACTTGGGATCCTCATAAAACTGCATTAAAACAGAATAGAGGATCAACTCTACAAACACAACGCTATAATTCCTCAAGATAAATAAATACTAAATGTTTCGCAAGATATTTACATGGAAATAAGTGCTGAAATGGATTTCGCAAGACGATTACGCATGCTACTTTAGGTTTAACTTCTTACAGCTATGTAAATAAATTCGTAGACAAACAGTGCGATTGAGACAATAGGAAAAAACTGCCAAGCCATCATATACAGCCCGCCCGAGTGAGTGTAATGTTGCATAATTGTAATATTGTATTGGGAAGATGAAATGTTTAGGCAAAGGTTTCTATTGGAAAATTCACAAAGTTTTTGCTGTTTCCATGAAAAAATCTCAAAATGTATATTGGTTTACACAACCGTTGACTGTGTTGCACAACGTTCCAGTTGCTGGTTGACACAACCGTTGACTGTGTTCCACAACGTTCCAGTTGCTGGTTGACACAGCCGTTGACTGTGTTGCCATCTTGTATATTAATGATAAGAGGATCACCATAGGGATCCGTCTTCACTATTAAATGAAAGAGGATCACTCTAGGATCCAAATTGGTTATATGAGTAGATAGAAGCAGCAAAATGTATACCATAGTAAACATTGGTCATTTATGCTTAAATAGAAGCGGTATGATATATTTCCAATCCGATGATTTTATTTCGACTATCAAACTGAAGACAACGTGGAAACAGTGTTTTTACATTTCAATACCCCGATTACCGATTTTCTATTAAAATGAAGACTTAGTATAAGTTGCCATATGTCATGAACCAGTTGACCTATTTTGGTCAAAAACAATAGGCTACCTAGGCATCATAAGGACATGTTGCATACCAAGTTTCATCATCCTAAGTCAATACGTTCTTGGGTTATCGTGCGGACGGACGGACGCATGAATGGAGGCACGGACAGACATTGCGAAAATATACGGCAGCCTCCCATACTCGGGCGGGCTAAAACTATCCTTATGCCTTCATTCGCAGACTAATATCGGAAGAAAAGGTGTATATTGCTTTACTGTTCCTTAATATTTGAATTCTCTGTGCGATTGCTATTTGTTTAACATTACCTAAACCTACACTTAAGTAATATTTGAGTTTAAGTAGTTATAGGTTGTAGCCTGAGAAAGTTGGTACCTATCTAAGATAGGAAGTAGCAATAAGAACTACATAAGAGGAAGCAGAAGTGGAAATTAAACTTTGCTTAAGACTTCAAATAAAATGAGATTATTAATTCGTGATGGAGATTTTACTTGGAGGGATAGATAAGTCCAAACAACGCACAATAATGGAGTTTCTCAACAATGTTACCAATATACGCTTCTTAAATAGTTGAAGTAACTTTCCCAGAAACTAAACACTTAAAGTAGTATTCCAGAGATAGAAATGGAATGGCAGGGTATGGTAACTTACATCTTTATCAGTGGTAGAGGAAGCATTTTATAAAATTAATGAAGAACAGATAGATAGACTCTTACACCCGGAAACTTGTCCTCTTCTATTTTCTGCAAAAGTACGTGCTTTAAGGGCAAATTTTCTAAGTCGGTTGTTTCAAATTTTCTCTACATATTTTCCCATTTCCCACCGTGAGATTAGCATAGCTTTCAGCAGAATTTATTCGTTCAAGTTTATTTTTGGAACCGAAATCAATGTGTCATTGTACATACATACATACACAGCTATAAATATCTATAGTCTACTACTACATGTATATTCTAACTTTATAACATATAAAGCTCGCTTCTAATGGACCGCCGGGTTGGAAAAATATTGTAACTCCTCTATAAATGATTTATTGTGAAAAATATTTCTTGCTTATTATAAGGTATCCAGATAAATTGGACACGTTGCAATTGTAAAATTTTGCTCAGAAGTACATACCTATAAACATAGAATGTATTTTTTTCAAACTACAATTTTAAAAATGAATTTAGACGAAGGTGTATGTGTAATACCAGGATGCGAATGGAATTTCATATTCTATTCCAGTATTCCGTGCAGGTGTTTTCTATTAGTTAATAGCTCTACTTTTCGTAAGAATGACAAGCTTTCTACATTACAGGTAAAATCATTATTGGAAATCTACTGAATAAATGATGTAGGTATTCGCAAATGGCAAATTACAGCCACATACTTATAAAAGAAAAATCTACAAGACACAGAGAAAGTGTATGACCGGTTATAGTACATACGCTATGAAGTTTGTGGTAGTAACAGTAACTACTCTACTAAATATATGAAAGTACAAAGAGATAAGTTGCTCTCGTATTTTTCTTGGTTTTATTTTGCAAACGGAGACAGATGGACTGACCCAGGAACATTATAAGTAGTAACTTATTCTGCCCTTCTATTTTCTTTGAATAGTTTCGTTAGAAATTCCAATGAAGGTTGAGTTGACTTCCGTTGCACCCTTCCATCCTGTAAGTTTCCCAGATTTCCTATGTATTTGATAGCTATCAAGTGTCTCAAAGTGGTTCGGAAAAAAAGTCGTCAAAGGCACATTGAAAGTCAATTTGGAAATAGAATGAAAAAGAGCTGCGGTGTCTGAATTCTAAAAGAAGGCTGGAATCACTCACTCACAGTTGACAAGGAGCCCAAACAAATAAAAGTGCGTTTGCGTTCCACTACAATAACGTTATTTGATTCACAAACAGTTTTCTCTGCCTTTGAAGGTCCTATCTTCTATTCTTTTCTATTCTTTCTTTCTTATGTTAGAAATTCCGTGAAAAAGGTCTTCTATCTGCTCTTTTTCCAGCTAGATTATTCCTTTCTCCTTTGAATCACAATCACAATCACAAGCAAGTATAAGTAAGCACCTATAGAATCTCTTGATCTAGTATGTAGGTATCTTTCGACTATTTATGAAAGGCTCACTTAAATATAGATTGAATTTTTACCCAATTTAGGAACTAAGGATGTAACCACCTGAATTTCCTATTCCTCCGCATTACTAAATAATTCTCTTGAGATTTACACACAAAAGTACCTTTGAGTTTACTTCCTCTTTTTTCTCTTGAGCATAAGTACGAGAAGTAGAAGTGCGTTAGTACTTTAGCTGGCCTGGCCTGGCTTGGCGAAACTAATGGACGATGATTCTTCAAAGATTGAATGACAATCAAGAACTGGGACTAAGTAAGAGGCTAGGAAAAACAAAGAAAGTAGTACTAATACTACCTATATTACATTTTCGTTACATTAAAGATAAGTTTGCGTTGTTAAAAGAGTATAAGAGAAAGCAAACATTATTTCTTTGTCAAAAGAAAGCATTCTCATCTCTAGCTACTATACATAATACCGTCACTCTTATGTGTACTACAGATATCCCTATACTATAACTATGTACTAACTTCTTTAGCTAAAGCCTTGCCTCAAGATAAGCTTTTGGCTCTTGATTTGCCTTGCCTCGTCTTCTCCTTACTTTTCCTTTAAGTATTTTCTTCTTCCAGAAGCACTCTCGCTTCTATGAGCACATTCTTTGTCTCCTGCTTCTTCTGATTCTGGACTGCCTAGACTTAGACTTACTTAGACTACTTGGATAATTTCGCTTTGATAACTCTGGGCAAGTGAGAATGGGAAAAGTTTCTCAGGCAGAAATGACGACATACGATCCCTCCGACTTGAGTTTCTGTCTCTCTCTTTTACTGTCCCGTCCTGCACTCGTATGTGAATGTGAACTGGAGAAGTCCCTAGTCCATTCCTTCCTTGTGTCATGTTACGTTTTTCCCGCTAGCTTTCACCAAATCTACAAAGTTATGTCCATTAGTATCTAACTAACTATTAACACTAACCCACTGCACCCTGACTTGTTTTGTCTTTCCGCTCAGGGCATTTCTCTCGTATAAATAATGAAAGTTAGCTAGTTACCACTTTTACATTCCCTATATACATAGAACTAAATACATACTCTTATTGTACTATAATACTTTACTTAATAAGGCAATAAGAAGTTAGTACACTTAGAGTTACATTTATATTATTATTTGGTTAATACCATACCACACTTGAAACTAGACTCCAGAATCTCTCCACAGTGACTTGTCTTTCTATTTCACAAGAATGAATGGCTAATTGTAAAAGTCAAACTATCCCAAAAGTTAATCCTAAATAGCTCAACGACATCGTGGACTTGGGGACATTGTTATGTCATCTATTATTTCATTGCTTAATGTAAAATGTAAACTATTGTACTAAGATAGGAATTAGTACTACAGATATAAACTAATGTAATGTAAGATCTTTTCTTTCTACAATATTCTTTATCTTTCTCTTTGCTACAAGAAATTTTGCTGTTTTATTTTGTTTTTCTAACACCAGAGCAGTGCTACTATAAAATTCCCAGAATTCTTAACTCTACTTACATTACGTAGGTATCTTTGTAGTTTTAGGTATGTAATTTAACTTTTAGCTAATTTAAAGTTACATTACATATTTACCTCCTTAATTTCAAAGAAGGTAAGTAAGTACTACAGATACTCACAGTAGCTTCACTTGACCTCAATCTTGGAGGTCTCTCCTAACTGGAGACATTAACAAAGGGTTTATTAGATGGAATAGTTTTTCGTGGTTTACTTGGCTTGGCATTGGCGTTGGTGTTGGCTTCGGCTCTTCTTCAGGTTCTGGTAGCATTGCTTGGTCTGCATGCGCTACGAATTAGAAACCACCACCGTATTTTATTGTAAATGGGCTAGGAAACCCACTGTAATTTCCGTATGTATCAGTCTATTCTGCTGCTACGTGGTTAAAAAGGAAATTGGTTACTCTCACTTAAAGACCTTCTTCAGTACCAGGATATAAGTATACCCATTGGAGGTATCAATGGCTACACTATAATAAACTATGGTTAGAAGCCATAATATAGGTTTGCTCACAGATTGAGTAGGAAATCTTCCCCGGTAATAACCACATACACGTATACACACTGCCCTATCATTTACAATTATACCAATTGCAATACCATGTATACTAACATAAGGGAGTGGGTAATTTTATACAATAGGTATGTATTATAGATAAAGGAATACTCTCTGCTCTGGATATCATCTATAGAGATATTGTATTACACAAGGTAAAAGTCTAACTACACGCTACCTTACAATGCATTGTTCTTGTTCTGCAACACAGTAACAAATTAATGATATATTGTGTGGTATAAGTGTAATGTCTAAAAGTGGGAACCCATTTTTCACGAAATACCACACCAAATGCAATGCAACTTATAAAATACCGTATATAAGAGAAGACACTGTACTAGAATATGAACGTAAGTACTTATATGAAGCTGTAACTGCACATAATATAAGGCTTACCGAAAGAAAATCCTTCAACTTGCAATGTATCTCCATAAATTAATGGAACATTCATTTCACCTAAATTCTACTTCAAAGAAGACCATTGTATACAGGCATTCGGTACAGTACTGTAAACTGTAATGTTATTCATAACATACAAAAATGAGTTAGGTGCTCGTATCTATAAAATAAATGGAAGGAGCTACTATTTAAGCTATGCATTTACTCGAACAGGTACATTTATGGCTACTATCCAGCTATATTTTGTGTAATTTACTATAGAAGCTAAGTGCTTGCTCCAAATATTACGTCAGTAGCAAACAGATGGTCTATCCTGTTCCAATCATTTTATTTAGGTAGGTAGTAGGTGTATATTTACCTACTTAATACTCTGCTGGCTGCATTGTGCAATGAACCTAGTTGTGAATGTGGATCCGGATATTTATAACCTCTTTCCATTGAATTTTATTTGGTTCTTTTCTAACAAATGTATCATTAAAGTATCTACTTATCTGTCATGAATACAAATATAATATACGATCCTTCGTTACCTAAGTATGATGCATGCATGCTATCATTTGCATGTAATCCGATCAGTTTGGTTTTACGTAAGACTTCATCTTTTGTTCTGTTGACTTTAGAGATAGGTAACCTACTTTTATTTTATAATAAATAGCATCCGTTACTACACTGATGATGAAAGGGGAGAGCACTTACGATAGTTGGTGCATATCAAAGTTGTTTATGCATCAAAAGCGAATATAGATTAAACATTATTGATATAAAGCTACCTTCTACTTTCTACTGTTTGTAAGAACACGAAAGAACTTAAATGAAGCGTTTACGTAATTCAAGATAAATAACATCCAAGCAGATGTAACAACCTGGTCTGGTCTGAGCTTCAGAGTCTCAGGTCATGGACTCGAAAAGCCGGACTTTAATTACATTATCTGACCGCGAACAAAACATGTGTAGCAGAAGAGTAGAACTCTTGTACTATCTACCACTTAGTATATCGTACTGTGTATGCAGAGTAGCTGTAGCTCGTAAGTAATTTGGAGGAAGTTAAGGTAAGCCAAGATAAATAAGAATCCATTTACAATAAGTACAGTATCACTTTCAGTATCCTCTGAACAAAGCCAATTTCACTATACACGTTGTATATAGCTGTTGTCATGTTACACTTTACATTACACTCGTGTGGAAATCGGTTTACTATTAAGTACACTTACAAGCATGCAAGCAAATGTAGAAAGCACACATTATAGAGAAAGGAAAGGCGTGACAAGAAACGGAGCATAATTGTTACTCAGTTAAAACGCTTATTTGAATTTACACAGCTCAATACAACGGAGACAATGTAACTAAATCTAAATGAAGATGTAGGTCTTAACAAGAAAATGAAATACAGAAATACGCCTTTGCGTTCCCCAGATAGAGGCTCTCAATGCAAAATAGTAATGGAAACACCCTCTGTACTTTATGCAATATGATTGTAATTTTGCTAAAGTAAAGTAAAGTGCAATTTGAGTATAATCCACTACTAAATTCTGCACATACGTATTTATAGGAGACAGATTAGATTTTAGATGCTTACCTACATTACAGAGTAACCAACACTTTATTATATGGTTGGTTATTATTAACACTAAGTTGACTTTACTTATGGTTAATACTAGAAACTGATAATGAGTGGATTGTAAGTAGCAGTGACTCGTGTTTCCTCATGCTGATCCGACAGACGCCGTATGGCATGGCGTAGGATTGCTCTCTGCACTTTACATTACTTTAGCAGCTAATACAGTAGAACGAAACCGTAGATGTTCGCAGAGGATATTGTTACTTACGGAACACAAGACAACTAGAATTGCATTGCAGGGAGAAGAGAGAGACAGAGACATAAAATAAGCGAACGGAGAAAAAAGAGCTTTAGCTTATTTCTCCAGCAAGGCAAGGCAAGGATTCTGCCAGACTATAAGGCTAAAAGGCTAACCCAGTTCAGTTTCAGTTCTAGCTTAACATTGCTTTACTTGACTTTTGGTTTAGTATGGTGTATGCAGTGTGCAGTTTGACTTGAGTATGAGTGTGAGTGTGAGTTTTCTTATTAAATGACAAGAATATTAGGACAGAACTGAAGGGAACAGCTGCAGTGCAGTTAGATCTTAGAGACATTAGTTATCAGTACACATACACACTTTATTTTATTCTGGTAACTATCTCTACCATAGAGAAGAACAAGATACCTACGTAATATAGTGCCTAAAGTCCAGTTAGGCTCTTAGGCTCAGGTCCTGGACACAGACAGTTGTTAATATGGCGTGTACTTACTTTTGGTAGTCCTATATGTATGTGCGGTTCAGTATCTTACCTCTTTTGTTATATTACTATTGTACCAAACATGAGGATACATATGCTACTGCCATGC
>JAQFYC010007235.1:0-10801 GCA_034694165.1 Tomocerus mixtus
ATCAGCTTCTTTATCAACGTAGCTTGGGCTGGCAAACATTACACTCTTTATGTTTTTGTAAGTCTCATCTCGGTGGTTGGCTTCGAAAGGCGGTTTTCCCACAAGAAATTCGTAGCATAGCACTCCCAAACACCACAAATCAACCTAATTAAAGTATAAATCGATACAATACACATTGAATAACCATGATTTTATTTTGTATGTATTATTCCGATATGAAATTTGTAGTAAAAACGAAAAATGCAAATTGCAAATTGCGTATCCATGACGGTACAATATCCCCAAGCTCCGTTCGGTTCTTTCCAAGACAGGCATACTGTACTAAATACTGAGATCTAGGACATTACGCGTATCATCGAGCCAAATTAAAAAAGTGAAAACGCGGCAACTGTGCAGCAATTTGAATAGATTGAGCTGTGCAAGCACGTTGTTGTTGGATTGTTATTTGTTTTGCATGTTGTTCATTTTGTCGACTTTCGAAGAAGCATTTCAATCATTTTTAATCAACTAACTAAAATTATTCTAAAGTTAAAAGTTCAAGGTGCCAGTAATAGTTTTGGATTTAAAATTTAAATGTGCACGTTCTAGTAGAATAAACAAATGAATTTAGCCAATAAATTGAGTACCCATGTCTTGGGTATGAAGGTGAGTAAAATATAATTTAAATAATAATTTAATTAGCGTTTGTTTAATGAAGACGATTGATAAATTGATGCTTAATTTAGTATTATTTTGAACATTTTAGTTTATGCGAAGGACTAAAACTCAAGTTGATAAAGAGCGAGTTGAGAAAAAACATCGTGAGCATTTTCAACCTGCACCTTTCGCTGTAACTGAAGATATCGAACGGGATGCCAACACTCTTGAAAAGTAATTTATTTTCCCATATTTTATAATTTTTAATATCATTAATGACATAATTGCTTACCGCCCGTGCTGATACATTGGTTTATTATATGTATTTATTATATCCCTATTATAATTGATGAGTAATTAAGTTAATTACAACGTAGAAAGTAAATTTAGTCATATATGTTATCAATTATACGATAAATATACTTAAAAACGAAATTACGTGACAAGTTGATGCTCCCTATGGATTTATAGAACAACTGGTCATGTCGAAGAGATCCCTAGCTACAGTCAGTGCGAAAAATGGATTTTTGGACGTCAGTCCTTTGGAGGTTTTAATCCGGAAGTGGAATTAAATGTCCAGAAGGGCGTTTGGAAAAACCACTACGTTGGAGAACCTCCTGGAACGAATGAAGAGGAAGAACCAATTAAAAGGGAGGCGGACAACGAGGTGGATGTCCCTGACGAAGAAATGGCTGCCACATATGGCTCTATTATAGGGACCCTTGCCAAACATTTCAAAAAGAAAAGGGACAGAAATGATGCTCCTAATCCAAATGGAAATAATAACAAAAACAAAGAAATATTAAATCGAAAAGAAAAGCCAAATTTCCAACACAAACAAAAGTTCCAACAAGGAAAGGCTGATGGTCAGGCTGGGAATAGCAGAAATCAAAATCAACAACATGGTCAGCACGGAAATAACCGACGTGGACAAAAACGTGGTCACCAAGGTCAGGGTCAGGACCACCAAGATCGTGATAATAGAAGAGATAACCAGAATCAGCAAAGACAAAACCAATCGAATAAAAAATATTTTGGTAATAAAAATCAAAAAGGTAATGGCCCTGAATACGGAACGCCGCCTAAGAAAAAACGATTTATGAAACCTTCGGATGACTGAAGACAATTAAAAGTCTAAGTTCTCATCCTCGTGGATTATTTTATATATTATTCATTCGTTTAAAAGTTAACTCAATTGCAATGTTTACATTTTACGTCTCTGTTGGATATATCTATACCTATTTAATGTAATGTAAATTTTTTATAGGAAATAAAATGAAAACGTAAACTATGACTATAATATGTGTAAGATATCTGTAATTTGTAGTTTGCAATTTATAATCATCAGTACGGGCGTTATGCATTATGATTCATGATAATAGTAATTTAATATTTGACTTGATTCTATTTATTTGTATTTATTTTAGGTATCTTTGAACTTTGAAACTGTAAAATCAACCGCAATCTTTTCGATAGTTTGGTTTTGGTTTCCTGCAATTATTAAGTATCACTTAGTTTACGTTATTAAAGAAACTTTACAAAAGCAAGTGTAACCATAAAAGCAACGTTATAAAGCCAGGCCAGTAGGATATTATTATAAACTAAGAAATTCTAGTGTTTCCAATATTTTCGTAATAATCCCTGAACAATGAAGTCCTGCAGCACGAATGACATTAAAATTTATAACCTCAGCTCTGGAAAGTCCCTCCCGGACGTAAGTTTACTTTATTTTGTCGTTGATAATTTAAAAATACTTAAGGAACGCAGTTAAAAGTATATTACATGGTGCTGTTTTTGTCAAAATAAATTTCTAGTGGTTGTCAGAACGCAAGAAACGGTCCCTCCAACGTAAGGATGTCGATGTGCGTCGAAAAATCGAATTAATTCAAGATTTTGATATGCCAGGTGTTAGTTCAAATATTCAGATGACTCCTGATGGACAATATATACTTGCTACTGGGATATATAAACCAAGATTACGGTGCTACGATGTTAAAAATCTGTCTATGAAATTTGAACGCTGTTTTGATTCGGAAGTTGTGAAATTTTTAGTGCTTTCTCAAGATTACTCAAAGGTAAAACCAATTGAAACCCAATTTTGTAAAAAAAAATCATATTACAAATGTAATGTTTGTCTTTGTAGCTCGTGTTTTTGCAGTGTGATCGGTACATTGAGTTTCACAGTCAAGGTGGTCGGTATTATCGCCTCCGAATCCCAAAATTTGGACACGACTTGGCATACCATACACCTTCTTGTGACATGTACGTTGTGGGAGCCACTCACGAAGCCTACCGTTTGAATTTGGAAATGGGAAGATTTATGACACCCTTTGAAACAGAAGCAAAAAGTATAAACCGAGTTGTCGTCAATCCAGTTCATCATTTAGTTATGTTTGGGACGGAAGAAGGTCGAGTTGAGGCTTGGGATCCAAGAGTAGGTCAGAAAGTTGGGACACTTGATGCCGCCTTCCATGCTATAACCGACGAAACTGAGTAAGAACCTCAATAAATTCATTGTTCCTCAACTTTACATTATTAGGCATTAATTTTTCACTTATTTTTTGTTTTTAATTGCTAATTAATTTTAAAATGCATTATTAATCGTGAGAAACTCTGCCTTCATCAAGCATTAGTTTTTTTTTTGTTGTTTTTCAATCATTTTGCGGCTTTAATACTTTTAATTTTGAGTTAATGTTAAAATGTGTTTTATGTTTCGTTTAGTGTGACTGGAATTCCCTCAGTGACAGCATTAACATGTAAAGATGGTCTGAGGCTGGGCGTGGGGACTGCTACGGGCCAAGTGCTTCTGTACGACATCCGTTCTTCGAAACCCCTTTTAGTGAAAGATCATTATTACTCCTTGCCTATCATGGATATTGAATTTCATACGCAAGAAAACATGGTCATGTCAATGGACACTAAAATTGTCAAAATTTGGGACGAAGAAACGGTAATTATCCCATAGTATATATGAACCACAGGATATCTGGGGTATTTTGGGGCGTATAAAATGATTTTTGGGGATTTAAGGGCATCTGTGAAGATATTTGGACATTAGTTTAGGGCCCTCGTCAGACGCTAAACAGAATTTAGTAGTCCCGCTTTCTCTGTTCTTTTGTATCCTTTCCTTATAAAGTGTTTTAAAACTATGACATTTTTTCAACTCTTGATTGTATTTTCCAATATTTCCCAAATATTTCCTTGTACTGATGTTTTTGTATTTACAGGGAGAACCCTTCACCTCCGTAGAAGACGAAGGAGCGCTAAATGACTTGTGCTTAGTACCGAATACGGGAATGTTTTTTGTTGCCAATGAAAACAGAAAAATTCTCACATATTTTATCCCTGTAAGTATTTTGTTGCTTTACCTTTTATTATTTTTTGATCTCTTAAATAAAATATATACATAATTTTGAATTTTATTATTTATTCAGGGTCTAGGCCCGGCACCACGATGGTGCTCATTCTTAGACAATCTAACAGAAGAATTAGAAGAGACGGACGTTTTACAAGTTTACGACGATTACAAATTCATCAGTGAAAAGGAATTAAATGACATTGGACTTGGTCATCTCGTCGGAACAAACTTACTCCGAGCTTACATGCACGGATACTTTATGGATATGAGACTTTATCGAAAAGCTAAAGCTGCAGTGCAGCCTTTCGTACTGGACGATTTCAAGAAGAGAAGAATACGTGAAAAACTCCAGGAAGATAGACCTAATAGAGTCAAACTTAATGTAAGACGATGTAAAGTTATATTATATTTATGTCATTCATAGGCATGTCTACTGACTTTTTTATGTTGATTTAAATACGCATTGTTTTTTATGAAATAGAATCTGCCTAAGGTGAACAAAGATTTAGCCCTGAAATTAATGAGTCAGCGTGTGCTTCCTTCTTCCAAGAAAGTTGGCAGTATTATGGAAGATGACCGATTTAAAGCTATGTTTCAAAATCCTGATTTCGAAGTTGATAAATCTGCAGCAGAGTATAGGTAATATTAATGATTGATTTTTACTCATTGTAAATTAATTGGAGTTTGGACAGTATGTGACAAATGGGAATTAATAAATGCAATTTTTTTTTCTTTCAGATTACTCAATCCTGTTTTGTCGAAGTTAGACAAGAAAAAAGATTCGAAACTAGCAGCCGTTTTCAAAGCCGTTGATGAGGTACAAAATTGTTTTGTAAATAATTATTTTTAACATTTATTTTTACGATTATTTTTACGATTTTATAATTTTGCAATATAAAATATAAATACTAATCGACTAATCCCCTTTGTAATTAATTTCAGGAGGTGGAAGGCGTTGCAAGTTCAGAAGAAGGAGACAGTTCCTCAGATGATGACGAGGAAATAATTAAACAGGAAAGATTAAAACTAGCTAAAGAGAAAAAGAGAAGACTCAATGATGCAGAGTCTGTCACCCAGCCAAAATTCTATGAAATCAAACCGGGTGAAGACTTTAAGTTCAATGATCTTAATGCCAATAAGGGAAAAAGAAAATTGTCCAAGTAAAACTTGAACTCATTTAATAAACTTAGATAGTAATTTAGGATAGAATGTTAAATCTAAAGTGGATATTTTATATATTTTAAAGGGTCAGCCTTGGAGAGCGTGTTGCTAAAGATAAATCCTCAGCAATTAAAACAAGGGGACCTCTAGGCAGCAGAGAAATGACATTTTCAATGAGATCGGTAAGATTTGCAAATAGAGATTAGAGATGGGATCAAATCGAAGGATCAAATCTCAAATCCATTATGATTATGATCGAGACGTATTTTTTGAGAGTCGTATTAGTCACGTTTCTAATACGCAAATTCATGTACAATGGAATGTACAGGAATGTTTTTTAAATGAAGATTTTGCAAATGACTTTCCTTTAATATAATAGTTATTTATTTGTTGTTTACTTTAGAGACGGAAAGAATCGTTTAGAGAAGATGCACAGAAACATCATGAGGAACGAAGAAAAGTACGTCGCTCTGCTGGAGGGTTAAAGGGCAAACGAGATGCCTGGAAGAATTAACAAATTTACAACGATATTATTCCCATTGGCGTGTATTCTTGAGCATTTTGTAATCTTTTACCTTTACAATTAATTTACTATAATTTGTCAAGGTATGTTTGTTTTTAATAAAGGAGATCATTATTAAATAAATATTTCACAATTTTTTGTGGTTACTTTAATGGTTATTGGATTATTGGTGCGATAACAAGTTGACATACATTATATTTATCAAAATACCTGCCATTTATTTTCCAAAATCTACTAATTGTATTCAAGTTAATATTAGATTTTCATATATGTATGGAAAAAATTAGTACATTTTTTAGAACATCTCTGAGCATTAGCAGCATTCTACTTTGATTTGTTTTTGCGTAATAATATTATGAAAATTAATTACAACTAATTAAGATAATTGTAGTAATTCGTACGACATTATAATTATATAACATAATACGCCAGCCAGCTTTGATGTTGCAAAAAACCGTCCGAAGAAAAGGAAGACTCACGGCGGCAGAACTCAAATCGTTGGGGATCTATTATGATGGCGTTTCGTGTAAGTTTAGGAAGAGCCCAAAATCTGGGGAAAAATTTATTACACCATCGGTCCATGGTCACAGTTAGTGTCCCAACTCAAGGCAAGAAATCTGACGATCCAGAAACTCATACTGGACAGGTAAAATCACTAATTAGAATAATGAAAATCCAATATTTATTAGCAATATCAACAGGGACTTATTTTCTATAATTTTTAAATTTTTAGTCATTTGAAAAAGGCGATTACCGTTTGGCCCGATTCGTGGACAAGCCAAAGCAAATTAATACGAAGTTTGCCATCGATTTAATTGCTGCAGTTCCTCCTGCAGAGAGTGAAAAGCGAGTCGTCTGGTGTGATGGTGGCGGTGGACCTACTGGACATCCCAGAGTTTATATTAATTTGGTAATTACCCACCCGCATAATTGAAGCTAACTATTCATGATGATAAGACACACTTTTGTATTTACATCCATATACGTAATGTAAATACTTTTAATATTTACAGGATCAGCCCGGAAACCATTCATGCGGCTATTGTGGATTAAGATTTTACAAGGATGATCATCACCATTAATTATCCGTATAGCAAGATGTTGCTGTATTTATGTAATATTGATTTATCGCATTTCCTGTAAAAATTATATTTGTCGAAAGTAGTAATAAAATGATAATGAATAGTTAAAGTTATGAGTATAAAATAGTTATCTATTGAGTAGTATATGTGTCCCGTCTGATTTTTGAGATAATTATTATATTTATAATTCAGAATTATTCGTTTATAATTTCGTTTAACAAAATTATTATTTATTAGCTGCTTGAAATTATTAGTGATCGTTATACTTTAAAATCCTTTTATTAAGTATAGTAGGGAGAGAACATTACATTGTTTTTATCATTTAACTTTCTCTATGTGTATACTTACATACAAGAAAAAAATTCAATGTCTCTTGTAAGGTGTACGTATCCAGGATAATGTATTTAACAACTCTAAATAATTTAAAGTGCTACATGTCTGCACTGCGGCCATATTAAAATTGCTATTATTAGGAATTTGTATGGAGAAAGTAGGAGAAAGTTATCTAAATCGGTAATAATAATTTAAATAGGGCTATGAGAACTTTTTATTATTATAAGATTATCTGTCTATACACTTTTCTCTATTTAAGCGTCTTTTATAAGTATCGTGTAAGCTAAGAATGAAGCCATAGTTTCTCTAAATTAAACTAATTTCCTTGCAAATCTGGAGCCTGTTCCAAATAGGTACTAAAATCGACTAACTACCTAAGTAGAATACATAAACCTAAAAATGGAGCATGTAAAGTATACAGTACGCCGATCTATGAGGGCTGACACTGACGATTTGCAATTTGTTTAAAAGGATAACATGATATAAATATAGGTGTATCTAAACTCTAAACTTTCCTTATGAATGAGTGATTGATGATACGAGTTTTTCTCACATTTCTCTTTCATACAAATTTTTTACGCTGGTCTTATTCGCCCTTATCATGCTAAAACTACTACAATAAAGTTATTAGGTACTATTGTACTTATAAAGTAATTATATCCAAACATTTTTTGTTAGCTTTGTATAAGGCTACCAGATTTTCAAGATAAAATGACATTTTGAAGACAATTCATTATGATCGGGGTGGTAATAAAATCAGGTTTTTAAAGTCTGGTAGCCCTGACGTTATTTGCAAATTGACATATTATAAGAAACTTCATGTTTTCATAATAATTAGGTACATACCGTATTTTATTACCCAGCCAAGCCTGTATTAAAAAGTAGAAAGGTACCTAAAGAGATTCGGCTTTAGGCTAAGCAAGACCCCTCCGATCATGATCAACACTGATTTACCGTACAACATTGTACAGGGTGAGTCAGAATGAAAGTTAGTACAATTTTCTCCAACTTTCACTCCCAATAATTCCTAAACTATACCTGATTAACTTATAGTTTCTTTGTCCGTCTGAATTTCTCTCCATTCGTCTATCCTTCCTTACAACTTGATAAAGGGACAACTTTTTTGACATTTAAGTTGGCTAGAAAAGTAATCAAATGCTAAAACTAACCAAAATTGGGCCAAATTGACGCACAAAAGGTTTGCGCGAGAAAATCTTAATTTTTAATCATATTTGGTTTCAAGGAGAACATTGCGGCAAAAAGTAAGAATTTCCAATACATAGTTTTATTGTGAGCCACCGTGTATTTATTATAGAAAAAACGCCACATAACAAGCAAAAGCAAATAAGTGAAAGCATTCTTGCATTTAATAAATTGCTGCGTTCATAGTTTCAATAGTTTGTGTTGTGTTAGTGTTGCATGCTGCTATTCTCTTTCGGACTTTCAGATCTCAGATCATGTATTTGATAAATGAACGGTGAACTGAATGCCTTATTCTTATGGTGCGAGCAGCAGGACGGAAAATTGAGAGACAAGTGGAGATATTCCCGAAATATCGGGAGAAATGAGGGCAGCGGAGAAAGCTCTATATTTCCTATGTGGATATTAATTCATGTAGGCGTCCCATCGATTTATTTTTATTCAAACACAACACACTGACTGACTGACTGACACATGAAAAGCTAAACTGCTAAAAACACGATACATCCGCATCCGTTATCCGTTAGAACACAAATAATATTGGCACATAAAATCATAAAACTGTTTTCAACATGCGAGTTTGCAAAGCAAATAAGACAATCCAATTAACTTAATACAACACATTAATGTAAGGAAAACTGCTGGATTGTAGTGTAGACGGACACGAACGAATGACTGACAATAAAAAGAAAGTATAAAACTCTTTTATCACAACCATAGTGTTTTCAGAAACTGTAGCAAGAAGGTGCTTTTGATTGCACAAAACTATCTCACAAGACTGAGACACTGAAACTAAAATTAATAAAGTCCAAGCATGGCTTTTAAACTGGACGACCTTATTAACAAGACGAAAAAACCAAATCAGATTTTGGATTTATCCAAAGTGAAAATAAAGAGTAAAGAAGAATTTGAAAAATATTTTGATAAAATACCAGAGTACAAAATCAGACCTGAAAAGGTAATTTATTCGTTAAACTTTTTATTTTACGATTATTAAGTTGGGAAACTTCAACTTTATAGGAATAATGTTTTGTCTATCTGTCCGTCCCAATTTCTGTCATTCCAGGCAATAATAAACGGATTGAGAATAAGCTTTCATGGTGTCCTAAATTGAGATATGTTCACTAAAAAAGAATATGAATATGAATATGTCATCATGTCCCACTCCAAATTCTTTTGCAAATTGCCAGATTCTACTGAAAAGGGTTAATACTGTGTTTCGCAGTATTTACCCTAAATTCTTTGGAAACTGCTATTGGTTCCACTAAAAGTGTTAAAACGTGTCTCACATTTGTCAAACTCTTTTAGAAACTGCTAATAGAAAAGATTTAAAATATTGGTTCCATACCCTAAAGTCGTTTAAAAACTGCTTTAAAGAAAGGGCCTTTACTATACCCCCAATTGGGGTAAAATCCATCATAAACGCATCGTAAAAATTCTCGTAAAAATTATGTGGTTTCAAAAATGTAACACTAGGCTTATAACAATTAGTCTCAGAGTAATTCTTACTTTGATAGTAGAGTATTTTGACAAAACTTTGGCTTTCACAACCTGGTTGGAGCGGTTTTGCAATGGTTTATTTTGATTAATAAAATTTAAACTGTCACTGTTTACACGAAACTTATGTAAGTCGAAAATGAGAAAATTTCAAAAAATGATAATTTTTCTCCAAATTTTCTTTCATTTCCTATTTTAGCTTCGAAGTGAAGAAATTCGAATCAGAGATACCGAGTTTTCGTTTACTTTCAGCAAGAAAGAGGCTAAAGCTTTAGTAAAACATGAATTCAGCTATGGCGATCCAGTACCTGTAAGTATGAAATCCGTAAGACTGGAAGATTTAGCTGCTGTGGATATTAACTGGAGGATGTTGACCATGGCTCGTCCAAAAAACCGTCTGGAAGAAGATATTTTTAGCCGTTTAGTTGAATTAGGTAAATTGAGATTAGGGACCGCACAGCAGGAAGCCAAAAATCTTGCTTCAGCTTTCAGCGGTGCTCCAGGGTCACAAGGAAATGCCTTACTAGTCAGCATGGGAATTATAGTTTCGAAAAACAAGCGAGGGGTCACGGAAACTCGGATGAAAAGCTGCAAAGAATGCGGAGAGGAACTTTGCACTGGAGCGTGGTGTAAAGAATTTCCGTATGATTCGTACACTCGAATGATAATGGACAAAGATGAGCTGGAGAATCAAGAGGATGAAGAAGGTGGTCCGAATGCTAGAAGAAATTCCAAATTAAAGAATGCCGAGAAAGACAAAGGGAAAAATGCTAACAAAGGGAAACTTTCGACAGCAAAGGGAAAATTGAGAAAAGTCAAGAGAAAGCGAAAAAAGAAGAAAAAGAAAGGCAAACAAACGAGTGGGAGCGACGAAGATGAATAAACATTATAAGAGGGAGAGGGGGTTAATACATATGACGTACAAACGATTGTTAACGGAAATTAATTGGAAATCAATTGTTGGTCGTTGATTTGATTACAATACATTGATTATTGTATACAAAATTGAAA
>JAQFYC010007236.1:0-10799 GCA_034694165.1 Tomocerus mixtus
GGTATAGCCTTATTTTATAGCCATATTTTCCCAAGAGGGGTGTCTGCGATACCTGACAGGTGCCTGTGCGCACACTTGACTGAATACAGCAATATTAAATGCTTCACAATAAACACTACAGCTAGTACTAGGACGTGGTTTTCGGGGATTTGTAGTCTTTTGGTATGTACATTACGCACACGAAAGGGCACCTACCCCAGCTGGGGGTCGTCCAAATTTTTTCGATAGTTTAAGTAGTTACTCTTATATGGTGTGTATTGTGTAAAATTGGTAATAATAATTTCAATTCTTTTACTTTCCTTTGTCATTAGCTTTCAAAATCTGAAGAAACTACAACAAGGACAGTTCAAAGATTGCAAACAACTTACGAAAAAGAGCTAATTGAAGCTCGAAAATTTATCGACGATACAGCTAAAGATAAGCACAAGTTATCGCTTGAATATGACCAGTTGAAGAAGGAATTTGACGACAATAAATCAAAGTAAGACAGAAATTACAGGTGTAAGAATACAATTAAGCAGAGTAGATTGCCATGCTAATGAATTGCGGAGCACTAATTATATTATGTTGTTTTTTTGTCTTATAGACTCGACAAAAAAACAAAAGATTACAACTCCCTGCAAAAAACTTTGAATCAAGTAGAAAATGACTTGCATGCTGCCCAGGCTCGTTATGGTCAAGTTAATTCTGAAAAGGACAGAGCTACTGTGGAAAACAAAGTAAGGTTTATTTCTAAATATGATTACAAATTACAAGATTTTATTTTTATGATGAAAAATGCCATTGAAATTGCGGTGTAATTATTAGTAATTGCAATGCTACTTATGAAATTTTAGGAGCTACAAAATGAAGTTAATCGCTTGACCGCTGAATTGGAGGATTTGCGACGTCGTCTTGATGCTGAAAGCCGAAGTCGAGTAGATCTTCAAATTCAAGTGAAGAACAAAAATGACGAGCTAAACTTGAAAAATCAACTTCATCAAGAAGAAGTTACCGAAATAAGAACACGTCGTCACACAGAACTTCAAGAAGTTGATGGGCGGCTTGCTCAGGTTCGTTGAGCTAAATTGGAAAAGATGAATTTTGTTGCAATTGCTAATAATTTATACATGTTCTAATTTCTGTCCTCTCCTCTCTTTAGGAATATCAAGCCAAACTTGAAGATCAACTTCGAAGTATGCGTCAGGAGACTGATGCACGACTTGCGGCCAATAAGGAAGAATTAGATTCCATTTATGAAACAAAAACAGCAGACATGAAGGCGCAGTTGAAAAGATTACAGAGCAGTTCTTCGTCAAAGAGTGACGAAATGGTTACTTTGAACAAACGGGTGGAGGGTTTAAGTCACACAATTTCAGGCCTTGAAGCTGAAAGAAACACATTGATCCAAAAAATCAAAGAACTTGAGAAGAGGCTTGATGATGATCATTCCCGCTTTGCTAAAATGCTCTCTGACAGAGACAGTGAAATTGAAGCCCTTTCACTGGAAAAAACTAATCTGATGAGCGACTACCAAGACCTCATGGACATCAAGGTTGGCTTGGACAATGAGATTACAACGTACCGCCGGCTTTTGGAAAGTGAAGAGAAACGGTATGAAATAAATATTACGCTATATTTAAAATGTTAGAGCATTTTATTTTTCTTGCTGTACCAAAACCAATCAATATTTCTCTACATCAATCAAGTGATTAATTTTTGTGTCATTTCAGCTTAAGTATTTCGCCAAGGTCACTCATGGCCCAAGGTCGTGGAGGAACTCCTACAGGAGGAAGACGTGGTACACCACTGCGAACTGCCAAAAGAAAGCGATATGAAGAAGAGATTTCTGATTCCCAAGCCCAATATGAGACAAATTCTACTGCCACAGGGAGTATTGTTATTGCTGAGGAGGACCCAGAAGGTACCTTCGTCAGATTGCAGAATAATGGAGACAAAGTAATAAAATATTATTTTAAAAATTCATTCGTTATTGAAATAATTTCATCAGTAATCTAACTTCGTAAATAATTTATGAACTTTTAGGAAGTGTCCCTTTCTGGATGGCAATTAACTCGTGTTGCTGGTGAGAGCGAAACTACACATAAATTTTACCGCCAAATGAAGTTGGATGCCAACGCCATTGTAACAGTTTGGTCTTCTGATGCTACCGATGGAGTTCATGAGCCTCCAAACTCTCTTGTTATGAAAGGGAACAAGTGGTTTCCGGGGGACAACATCCAAACCCAACTTCTCAACAATACTGGAGAGGTTAGTTAATTATTCATTACAACCTGTTGGTCCTGACAATTTGAAATACTAAAAATCAAAAATTCAACCCTAATGATATTTTTCCATAATAGGTGGTAGCCACACGTACTACAACCAAAAATCAGATGAGCCAGTCGCGGAAGCGCCTGTATGCAGCCGGCCAGGAAGAACTTTTCCAGCAAGAAGGAGATGCCCAAGCGGACAGGTGCACTATTGCCTGAAGAAATTGTTTGTCAAAAATATTATTACCTAAAAGTTAGATAATATTATGTCTAGTATATGATGACTTGAGGTACTAACTTAATCATAGCACTGCCTTAAACCTACTGACTAACATTACTATTGTCATTTGTAATTGTCCATAATATCTTCCTCAATTATTTAAATTTTTATTAGTGTTTTTTCTTCATTTATTGATCGTAGGTAATAATTAATGTTTGTAATGTAATGTAGCCTTAATTTGTAGCTTCATTAATTGTGTTTGGCAGACGTATTATAATGTAATGTAATAATGCAGAATGAATAAATGATGTGTTAGGCTTATTGGAAATTAAATTACGTGTGTCACTTTGCTTTCAAATAGTACAGATATTTATATTCCTATTCTCATTACTGTTTGTCTTAAAATCAAAACTTTTAAAACTTAAAACCAAAATGTAGCAAAATCAATAAAATGAGTTATTCCCTTTTCGTAATAATTACCTGACTATTCTGATTTTACTTATACTGCTAGAAACTATTATAAAACTGAATATTTCTAATAATAAGTACGTTTAACGATATTCTTAATTTAATTACATACTTATCTTACAATAGCATTCATTATCACTAAATAAGCAGCAATTAGCAATGATCGAAATTCCAAACGGTCTGGAATGACTAAGTGAAAATTATCATGGGTAACAGGTAAACTGCTGCCTATTTTGATATAGTTTATATTCTAAAAGTGTTACATCTCCATAAAAAGTATGTGTTTAAGTACTTCAGGGTTTCTTTTGCTAGTTTAGCTTCCACTTTCTAATATGTTGAGGTGCGGATTTGTGATAACACACGAGATCCAAGAAATAAGCACCTTTCATCTGAACTACAAACTAGTTAGAAGTGGGAAAAGATGCAGTTGTGGTAATTGTCTGAAAGGAGAGACTTGTAAATGTTACAATCAAAAAGTAAAATAAACTGTCACATTCTGTTAATTAGAATAATTATATATTATTCATATTATTATTATTTATTAGTGTATTGAGCCTTATTTTCCGAAACAAGCAAGGTGGCAAATGCAGTGGGGATAGGGAGTGACGGGTTCATAATTAAAATAAGATTGAATCAACGGTTGTTTAGTTGGGGCCTTCCATTGCAATGTATCCCGTTTAAAACTAAACTATGCAGAACTCACGCAATCCAACCACAAAAATTACGCTATGCTGTATTTATCTGTGCATAGAAGCAAAGCAAAACTGAAAATATTTATCATCAGGTAATCCAACGATTGTACTTTTGTGATTTATCCTGGTTGAACTTTTATGAGTACCTATGTATGCTAATAATGTATGCTAATAAATAGATTTTTAGTCTGTCTGTCTACAATTTTCAGTTTTATGAGCATGACGAGCAAGTAATTGTACATGTCGTCCTATGGCTACATATGAGTCCTATGCAGATTTTATTAATCTTCCTGAAAGAGCAGAAGTGCGAACCTATTCGTGGTAACTGAGTAAATGAAATCAAATTCGACATGTAAGTTAGTAAGTATACACATTTTTAAGTTCTAAAAGTGGCTTAACTGTTGTTTTATATACGGGTTGAGTTCTGCGGTCACTTTGGTTTGGAAATCTTGCTCCGTTTTGAGAAACAGCAAAAAATATACAAATTCATGACTTATCAGATAATTTCCTTCGACCTCATGGCACTCATTTTTGGTCATACTGGTATTGTTTATGCAATAGTATTCAGTGTACTTAGCAGTATTTTATTGACAGCATGCTGTGGCCTTATATGTACATTTAAGTTGACAATATTCATGAACGTACTTACTTTATTACTTACGTATCATAATTTCATAACATGATGGCCTGCATTCTGCATATTTAATTGATCACCCATGTTCTAAGTTCCTAGTGTAGAAAATGTAGTGCATGGTTGGAAATTCAGCTAAACTTTATCCTAAAAGATAAAGTTTAATGTTTAAGCTTTATAAATAGAGTTTAGAATTTTGTGATAAAAGAGAGAAAGACCACCAGTTCAATGTCGGCCTTTTTGCAGAACCAAAATTGAATGGAAAGAATAGCAATTAAATAATTGCACAGCTTTCGTTCGAAATCGGAAAACCAAGGATTTGCTTGTTGAATGGGTGCTCGCTGTTTTACTGTAGTGCGAAATGAGTAGTTTTCATCATCTCTAGTCTCTACTGCATTCCATCCTCCAATAATGAACTTTGTAGAGCATTCAATTTTGAATTCTATGAAGTCCATACAATACACATTCAGATATTTTGCCAAGCAGAAAATATCTTTGTGTCATTTAAAAGCAGTAGTGCAGGGAAGGTGAGAAAAGGTACTACATAAGAACTCATTTGACAGGACAGGAATCAACTTCTGTTTTTGCAAGCGTAATGAATAAAATAAACTACAAAACGTTCCTTTTTAAGACACCGTCACTGCGTCGCCGAATTTGGTTTAATTAAACTTTTATTTCTTGTCGGAATACCTTTCTTCTTCTATTGATGAGTTGAGATATTGTACAGATACAGAGAAACTTCTGTATGACATCCTTATTTAAGTTTGTGTATAATATAAGACGCTATCGTTACCATCACGCGTGGTAAGTGCTATGTGCTTACTGCGTAGAATAATTTCAATTAAATGTGATGCATTTCAGTTAACAAAATATTTATTTCTTGAAGTCATGGCCTTGGCCATTAGGCTTGCTTACATAATGCATGTACCTATATTGATTTATTAAACATGATAGAACATTTACATACGGAGTACACACATCATCATCGCTAATAAATATTTAAAATTTCAGTTAAATTATCATGAGGAATAAAGTGATCGTGAAAATGGTTTTAAATGACTTTCCTAATTAATTGTCTTTCCAAAGTTTGCATAAAATATCGTTTCCTGTGTCAGGATCACAACCGTTTTCATAAAGGCGAACACGGCTTTGTATTTGTAGTGTGGTCAATTGATAGTATTATTCTCCGAGAAATTCGGCCAACAAGATAATAATATATGTTATCAGTATCGGTAATCAATGTCTAAATCTCATTTACATAGATCTCAAAGATGGACACAATGCTTTTAAGGATTTGCATTATTTACACATGTATTTATGGTTAGTTTTTCAAATATAGATTTTATAGATAACAGAATATTTCTTATAGTACTTAGACTTAGACGGATATGATACACAGTTTGATAAGTAACAAAGTATTAATTAAATGTAAAGCACATGCTCTACATTTTCTATAGCCTTAGGTATTTATATATTGTATATTGTATTCAAATTTTACATTTATGTTGTTTATGTATAATATGTTCGGTCAGGAAGTTTAGTGCGTGTTGTTGTTAGCTTGGGCGATAAATTGGGTCCTCTACCCTACATGTTCGCCAGATGAATTAGCTTGCAGTTGTTATGTAGGTATTCTTTAAGTGAATCCATGTTGGGATTGATTTGTCTTGAGTTCATTTGGATTTTGAGTGTTGTATATTGTAAGGTGTAAGGTTTTGACTTGAGCATCGTATATTGTAGAGTTGTAGGACAGTCTTTAACCTTTGGTAGACTAGCTTTATGAATTGACACTTTATTACAATCATACAGCTAGATAACCAAAGAGAAAGTCAAATCCTAAAAGATTATACGATGCTTAAAACCGTGTGCATTTGGAGAATGATATTCGTCCAATGAAAAGGCATCCACGTAGTTGCCGACTTATTTGACGTTGACGAAGGGAAGATAAAAGCAATGGAGACCGTAGCTGCAGTCTCAAAGACGAACGGAGGAAGGTCGGCTTGGTATAATATAAAATATATGTAACGTTCAATCTTCTTCTCCAATATACACAATAATACACAATGCAAAGGAGAATCTGTTAACAAAACTTACAACTAGGTCTACATTATATGGTTACTACATATAAGTACATTATACGATACAAGCTAGAATTTAGTTAGTTAAATGTAAAGATTTAATGAATTCACTCACACTAGATAGGTACTATATTGCCTATGTAATATAATAACTTAGAGCTTTGCCCAAGATTGTGTCAAAGAAAATTAAAAAACAAGACGAGACAATTACATAGCAATATTAAATTTCCATGCTGATTAGCTGACTTGATTTCTGTCTGGATTGGATGGACGGAATAAGTTTGTAAGATGCTAATGCTCATGCCCATAGCATTTATTAATGCTAAACAGAAACCGGCCAGAAATACTACCTACCACCATGTTATTCTACAATCTATATACTGAATAATATTTCTACATCATCTATACTGTAACTACATATTACTATTCCAAAGTTAAACGTGGCTATTGAGCTCGCTCAAAGGTAACAGAATAAAAGAAAGGTAAATCCAAAGGCAACTCAGCCAAATCAAGTCAACTCGAAAAGAATAAAGAATTAAATGGAAAGGGAAGACGGAAAGGAATGCAAATTTCTCTTCTCGTTTTGTCTCATAAATCCTTTTTGCTTCCATACAAACACATCAACTTCACACACACGATAAATACTATAGTATACTTACTATGTAGCTTTTAGCTTAACGATTGAGATTACTATATTATAGGTCCAATGTTCAAGGAAAGGAAACAAGCCACAAGATCTCACTAGAGCGTACCTTATGATAGATATGTTATGAACACTATTAAATATATCAGTAGAATAATGATACAGTTGGTTCACTCCAATCCAATCCAATATACTCACTCTCTGTCTATATTACTTATAACTAGTATTAGTATATAGGTACACATACTACATAACTAGTCAACACGGTAAAGAAATAGGATAACATAACATAAAAGTGGTAATAGTCTCATAAGAAATAGTCGTAAATGGTAAATGGTATAGTAAAGGTGAAGCTTAAACTTTTACAAATACTTTAATATAACTACCTACGTATTTATAGGTAAACGTACCTTTCATTTGCATAGTTAAAGTTACCGATGCGATGTAGGTATCTGTAGTATAAGTTATTTAGGTATGCCATTTTTAACAAACAAATATTTTCTACATTTTAACTCGCGCCATCCTTACTGACTTTGTCTTCCTTTGATGATATCACTTTAGAGCTCTAACGGAATAAAAGTAGGAATAACAAATCCATTTTATGCACATGTTATATTTGTAACAGCAGTAAATGCTAAACAAGGTTTGGAGTTCCTTTACTTTACACACCGTAGTTCTATTTTAGACAGTTCAGTTCAGTTAGTTTAGTTTAAGTTGACTATTATGCAGATAATATGGAAACAGGAACTCAGTTACACTACTATATGAATAAATACAGTAATGCTACAGTGTTTACTACAGATAGAGCTAAAGATACGTACATACTACATACCTGCTACAAATATTCATGCGAACTCACAGTGAGTAAGCAAACCAAAACCGTACCACAAATTGCACTACATGAATACAAATTTTCAAACAAATAAGTGACAAAAATAAGTAGGCGAGTTGGATACTAACATGCGTACCTACATTGAATTGCCTACTGCTCTACACGTTTAATATCTAACTTAACTACAGGATTCAGAAATTACTACATAGAAAATATTATTCTGCCTTTAGCTTTGGGATGGGAAGTTGTTCTGTATTTTACTATCGCTTTTTGAACAACTATTTTACCTACTTTCTATTACTAAAGATACCTCTGCTTATTTTGTATCTACATAACTTCTATCTGCTGATACATAGCAACAGATCTTTCTAGAATAAAAATTAGAACGCATTTAGTTCGCAAAACAAAATTTAGTGAATTGACATAAACTCAACTTGACTTGACTATGACTTCCCTTGTCCACGTTCATACAGATAGTCCACGTTAGTTGAAAAGTTTAAAAACTACAAAGTAAACAAACAAACCACATATCTTAAATGTCATATTATATATTTATGAGAGCAGACCTTACTACTACAGTAAACAGTACTACAGATACATTAGGTGATAGTGCTACTGAAAGAAAATTATTATTATGCATACATACCAAGTTATAGATAGTAATAATATGCTGTGGTGTAGGATATGAGAAGTCTTTATGTATGTACGCACCCGGAAACAACTTACTTTTACAGCAGTAATAATAAAAGTGGAATGGGCAAACCAAACCAAGAACCAGACAAAATTCTTGCTTTACTTCAGGTTTGCCATTTTCTGAAATACTAATAAATAGCACACTCGGGCGAAGGAAGTAGATATTACGTATGAGTGTGTGATATAGAAATGTAAACGAAAAACACATTCACATACTAGGACTATGAGGAAATAATATTTGAGATGAGAAGAGAAGCATAATGAATAATATTCTCACAAGAAATTCTCACTTTTCTGTGTCTTGTCTTGTCGTGTCTTGTGGAGATTGCTTTTGCTTGGTTCACAACTACTATGAACTTTGTATGAAGTAAGTTGAAGTTGAATTCAGTTGAGATTAAGAGAAAAGTTTTAGTTATAAGTTCAGTTGGGATGAGACGCAGAATGCAGAAACAGAACTTACACAGGCAGAAGAAACGTATAAAGTCTTCCTTGTGTTGTTGTGTACTATGTATATTGTAAGTATAGTCAAGTCAGAGTCAAAATTGTACTTGTAAGTATAAGTTTGTAAGTGAGAGAGACACTAAGCAAGCAAATCTGAAAATGATTGTCCTCTTTCGTCCAGTCGTTGCTTTGCATTAAGAATATTGAGTTGTGGAATGTAGATGCAGGTTCGTTCAAAAGAAAAGTGAATGTCTGTATCTTTATGTAAATGTGTGCAGAAGATTTGACAAGTCAAGTCAATATAATAAAGAAGATTCCTGTCCTGTCCTTCTGTTTGCATAAAGTAATGCAAACAAAATCCAGACCAAAATTACTTAGTTAACAAAACATACAGTAACTAACTAACTAAGAGCAACAGAAGCGAATCCAAACGTAAAGTAAAGCTAGCAAATCAAACTGGGTATATAAAGTAGGTACAATATCTACTATCTCTTACTATCTATACAGATATGCTAATTCTTTCATTGTCTGCTAATGTCTACTACATATATCTAATCTAAATAGCTAGGATAAGATAGAACAGATTATTGTGAAGGTATTCCACTAAAGCTTTTAAAATATTATTCTTTACTATGTACTACGTACCTACATCAAAATCAATGCTATATACATTTCTATCATCTATATACTCATTTACTTATGTAGGCATTGTTAGCAATATTTAATTTGTTCACATAAAGAGAAATGAGTCACTCACTCCACTCTCTAACAGAATTGAATTGAACTGAACTGTTGTCTTGCCTTGTCTATCTAAGGAAATGCATTCCCACTAATGCTGCACTACATAAATGGAAATGAAGAAGAGATCTTTTAGTTTAGTTGAGTCTTGCTTGTTTGTCGTTTTAACAAACAACAAACTAGCTTTTGCCTTTGCCATTTCCATTCTAAAGAATTAGCTTACATGACGCACATAGACACACACCTAATCTGTATATATTATGTGTATATACCTACTATTTATTAGACAGAGCAAAACTAACATGTACTTTGTAATTTAACTAACCTTATTTATTAGTGTCTTTGCAGAATTAACGCACTTGACTTGACTTGTCAATCTTAAGAAGGCCAATAGTGAATTGAATAAAGTCTTGTAGTACCTAAGTAATTGTAAGTACAGAAATTGAAAACTGAAACTTGTGGAAGTGACATAAAACTTGTAAGTTTAAGAATTTGTGACACTTGCAGGTAAAGGAAGTACAGTAATGCGAAGATGAAAGTGTAAAGTGTGATTTTGAAAAATAAGTAACTATCTGTACATAGTAGGAAGAGGAATTGCTAAGTGAGTGGGTAAATAAGGTTAAGAATTAAATAAGAGAGGGTGAGGAGGACTGGACTTGACAGGGCAAGAGCCACGGAAAGAATGAGCGATCAAATGCCGGCTCTCCTCTTTTGTGGGTTGGGGATGAGCTGATAGTTCAAGTCAATGCTACTCCGTGCTATTCTCCGTTCCATTGTAACTCGGCCGTGCAATCCTAATGCAATGCAATGAAATCCTCTTCGTCTCTCTTTGACTTCACTTCACTTGACTACTTACTACATATACTACATGACTTCACTTTACTCTACTCTCCTATGTACAAACATACTTATGTACGTATGCACAGAGTCCTCGTCCTCTTGTTGGTTTGGTTTGCTTAGCTATGGCTATGGCTTTGGCTGCTGTGGCTGTGGCTTCGATCAAGCTGACAACAAGACGCCGAGTCACTCTTTCGTGGTCTAAGGGATCATCCATAAATGACGTCTGCGATTTAGGGGAGGGAGGGGGTAGAGAAAATCAGACGGTCGTATGATG
>JAQFYC010007237.1:0-10798 GCA_034694165.1 Tomocerus mixtus
ACCAGGTTATAAGGAGATCCAAAAAGTTAATTTTTCTAAGTCCAAACGAAAAGAGGGATTGAGTATATGGTCTATTAGTTCAAGTATGTACGTAGCTCTATACCCGGCTTTCTCTTCAAAGTTTTTCTCCACAAGGCAGAGAAAATTCCATCAGTCCAATCATTCGTAGCCACATCGAGCCTCCCAAACATTTGATGAGCAGTGATGGCTTTAGGATTCATTCTCATTTCTCTGAAATAAATAACACGGCAAGTTTTATCCAGCATAAAACTTCTCTTACGCTACCTATCCCTCAAACTACTAATACTTCTTCCCAGGATGGAAGGAAAATCAAAAGATTAGGATGGACAGCTATCGCCATCAGTGTGGCCGAGTTAGTTGGTGTAAGTTGCGTAAGGTTTCACTTGTTGATACCCTAAAACACTAATCCATTTTAAATTCGACAATAAACTATTTATTTAAGTAGAATTTTTGAAATTCTTTACTCCTCAACAAAACTAAACATTATAATATACCAGCTATCAGTTAACAGTGTCTTATTTGTTGGCTTCTTCATAAATTTCAACTGTTTCTACAATCAATCTACTATCAAAATCAAAAATCATGGCTGACATAACGGTTAGTAAACCTGAAATAAAACAGTTCTCTCCTTTGGTTGCTGCTGGCAAAGATCTTGCAATATCTTCCCGCGAGCCCTTTGAGAGAGCGTACAGACTAGGTAATATGTTGGGACAGGGAGGATTTGGAGCCGTTTACGCCGGCATGAGACTGAGAGACGGGTTTCCGGTGGCCATCAAGCATGTTTCGAAGTTAAAAGTAACAGACTGGAGAATTCTTAACCACCATCGTGTTTCATTGGAAATCTACTTACTATCAAAGGTATCTCATATCGAAGGAGTTATTAAGCTTCTTGACTGGTACGAGAGACACGACAGTTTTATAATTATCATGGAAAGACCAGAACCAGTCAAGGACTTGTTTGATTACATTATTGAAAAGGGGATTCTTGAAGAACAAACAGCTCGGGATTTTTTCCGGCAGATTGTGGAGACAGTCATTCTATGCCATCAAGCTGGTGTCGTCCATCGAGATATTAAGGATGAAAACATCCTCGTTGATGCCAAATCCCATAATCTCAAGCTGATTGACTTCGGCTCTGGTGCACTACTCCGTGATACTTTGTACTTCGACTTTGATGGAACCCGAGTGTACGCTCCTCCTGAATGGATCCGATGTGGAAAGTATTATGGACGTCAAGCTACGATTTGGTCTTTGGGAATTCTTCTCTATGATATGCTCCAAGGAGGTATTCCATTTGAACGCGACGAACAAATTCTCAGTGGAGAGGTCAGTTTCCGGACCCGTCTCAGTCATGAAAGTCAAGATATGATTCGCCAATGTCTGAGACTACGTCCATCCGAAAGACCCCATTTGGAGGACATCCTGAATCATCCTTGGATGACGATGATTCTGGACCCACAACAAAACACTTCCCCCTCGACGTCGCCCTCCCCGTCCCCTTCCTCCTCAGCTAGTGCCAGTCGTTCAGCTGGAGCTGACGAAGACAATAAGCCATCTCCTTCCACCGTTGTTGTCGCCCCGTGCAACGTGAATGTAACGGTGAGTGTTGCAGCGGAAGTTGCCTCACTGAGTCCCGGACTATCTGGTATCTGCGTAGAGTCCGTTCCCGTTGTGTCAGATCTCTACATTTGACTATCACGCTGTCTTAGTTAGAATGAAATCAAGGCAAGGATCTTATTATTATTAGGTATGACATTGACATTTAGTAAATAGATAACTTAATGTTAAGTAAGTGCTGATTTACAGTAAAAGGTATGCGTGTTGTAATAATAATCTCTTAATTATAAACTCTTTATATTGTCCTATGTAAAGAGTTCGAGTTTCCAACATGGTCATGGACGAGAGCAAACGGACTCGTGTGTCCCTGTCCGCTGCGAGACGTATTCATTGTTCCTGATTTTTTTGTTTTGTCATAATTAACTTAAAATAGGCTTTTATATAGATTTTACTTGTAAAAACTTCTAAGTACGGAAATAAACACTGTTTACCAATATTAGTATACTAACTAATTAACTGTATTGTATTGTTACTTACCGTTACTATACTATTTCTACTACGGGTGAAAATTGAAAATATCGTTTAGGCCGTAGCTAGAGTAGCTATATATGTAGGGTAGAGGAAGAAACTATATTATGTAGGTACATATGTGTTGTGAGTATAGGTAACTATTTATGTATGACCTAAAAATACTCACATGTCACATACAAATCCAAACCAATCTCTATGCATAATATTATATAATAACTTACTGCTACATATTAATTACATTACATAATACATACCTACATATTGTAGGCTTCCGTACAGAAGATACCAAATATCCAATTGCAACAAGGTCAACTCAAAATCTCCTTAACGTGAAAATCTCAAGTGTGGCCTGATTAGTTAGTTTACGTACCTATGAGGTGTTCCACATGCTGTCAAAGCCTTCATGAGTGTATGAATGCATGTAGTTTTTCCGCTGCCACTGGGCCCCAATGCCATTATCCCATGTCTAAAATATTGCACAAAGATTGTCATACAAAGTATAAATTATATTTATCCCTACAGTTATTGGGATTTCTCATATTGTGAGAAATTGTAAGTACCTGACTTGCTGAGTTTCATAAAGCTTGAAAGATGAAAGACAATTTCCAATTAAAGCATTACATAACATAACTAGACAGAATTAGCATCAATATTTACTTGAATTTGATTAGAATCATGTAATTCTTACTTGAATAAGTTTCAAAATCCATGGATCGTGATAAATTAGTCCTTGTTCATCGACTTGATCTCTAATAGCATCTTCTAATGTTGGGTATGAAGTTTTCTCAAATAAAACATTAGGAAATAAATCCGTGACCAAAGACATGAACAATGGCTCATCCTCATCTGTCAAAATAAACACATACAGAGAGCACCAAATAAAATAATCAATCTAGTATTCCTTTATAAGCAGTACTACATAATAAACCGATGGTTGCTGGTGCATACCAATTAATTTTGAAAGATTCATATCCCTTAAGACTCGCATGACAATAGTTGATTCGGTATCCTTAGAATTTACTCTTTTGGTAGCTCCTAGTGTTCTCAGCACGGACAATATGTTTCGAAGTCCGAAGTCATAATGCACTTGTTTTGTCAATTGCTCTTCACAAAGTTTGTACAACGTATAGAATTTTCGTGCCAAAGTTATGTTTTCCAAGAACCCACAACTAGCTAATTTGACTCGAATAATGATTTGCCGATCCGGGACCTAAATAAAAATAATGTACCATTACCATTGGATGTCATAAATCATACTGTACTGATATGTGGAGATACAAAAATATGTCATCTTATCAATACTAGTATTTTATAGATGTAATGCAGTATGTAGTGTAGTGGTTATGTAATTACCATCATAGCGACTGTAAAGGCAGACGATTATAGGTATTTATAAAATGCACATCAACTCATACTTTACATGTAACATTATTATATATATATACTGGATTGTCCATTTTACGCATTTGTGTTTATGTGTGCAGTTAGTAATGTTAGTTTGGCATACGTTTTTATGTTATTTTTATCTCGGACATATTCTAGTAGTTACTAATGGTAAGTTAAGCAATACAATGCAATTACTTTCATGCATCTCACATAACATTATTTTGCCAGTATGCGATAGTAAAAATAAAATTACATACACTAAATCATATTCAATATAGTATATCCTGCATAAATCTGCATTTTTCATGATTAATACATATTAAAAATTATTTAATTAGTTTAATTATTATAATATCACCGAACATTAGTCAGCAAGCTATAAACTTAAATCAAATCAATAATGCAGATGTGCATGCAACGTTATGTAAATCAGGTAATGAATGACAGAACGAACGTAAGCATTACTAAGGAAGCGCTACTTTTATGGCCTTTAGGGTATGACAGCATGCATGGCCTATTTAGTCAGTCAACAAACACAATCTTAATTTTTGAGTTTCCATTTAAGTATGATGTGCAATTAATAAAACCTGTTCGAAATTGTATTTTTAGATTCTCTGGTAATTCTTGACGTCCAGCGTAGCCAGGATTCTGCAACAAAGAGCATTTTGTATGCATTATGGTATTAACCGAATATTCAATATTTTTGAGCAGAAGAATGGAGATGAAATGATTATGTATGTAGTATGTATGTATATCCCTACCATGGTCAAAAATATTCCATACTCTGGGTTCATTTCCACAACTTCTCCATCAGTAAATACAAAATGCTTTTTCCTCTCTCGTCTGCATCCTAGAACAACTGCAATTTGTTGTGCAGCGACCGACAATACTGGCAAGTCTATTCTATTAAATTCGTCAAAACATCCCCAGGAACCTTGGAAGAGATATTTAAGTTTCTTTATCATTTGGCATACTTAGGTATTTTATTACGTCCATGTGCATAAGGCAAATAAATATGGATTTACTAACCGGATTGCGCCAAACCTAGATCCAAAATACAATAGCATGAAAATTAATAATAATTTCAGTACTATTTGTTCCGTATTTAAGCAAACGATTGCTTACCTTTGTAAATCCTACCAAGACCTTTAAAGTCCATCTGTATACGAGATTGAATATAAGAGTGCGCATTAAGTGTACCATATATTTGCAAAGGATTAGATATCTAAGTAATATGTAGTATAGATAGGTACTATTTAAAGATATTTAGTTACTAGCCCAAAAAGGGAGAAAAATTTATGCATTAACCTGATCCGAACAATTAAAGACAACTACATATTTTCCTAAGGTTTTCCCCATGTCTTTTACTGTTTCAGTTTTTCCAGTTCCGGCTGGTCTATAGGGAGAAATGGTAGTGATGACCAAAATATACGAATTATCTTTGTTATACATACATAGATTGTAAAGCACACTCACCCTGCATTCAAGCCACCCATCGAAAGACTTAATGCCTGAGCCAATGTAATGTAGCATCTAAAATAGTTTTATTTAATTACAATCCGAAAATTAAGTTAGCTATTAAGTTAACGTGCACTAATATGCAATTTAATTGTAATATATGCCTATCAGTCAGAGGAGTAATAACTAATCGGTCCGTGCACCCCAAATATTCGTTTTGGTAAATGAAATAGACATCAGTGATAAAAATTTCTGTAAGATCAGCATCATCTTTGAAATAAAAGCGACATTGTTTCGTCCATTCAAAGTCCGAAAGCGTTTTTACATTCATACGGCACTACGGAAAATTAAAAAGGGATTTTTCCAATTAAATAGTACACGAAATATCTAACAGCAACTTATCATGTAAGCAAATATTTCAAGAGTAGCTGTATCATTTACCAAGCCGTCAAAAATGTCTCTCTGGTGCACATGAATCGTTATAAGAGTTTCGAATTTAACTCGCTCAATTTTAGTAAGACTTCTTGTTGTTTGATCGATAAGGAGATTTAGGAGATCAAGGAACTTGTTATTTGTGTCATGCATGATTTTCCTGTCGAGCTTCGCTTGCATCAAAGCCCCTTCAGAATCACGAGTCCATATCATTTGTATAGCTAATATCCCTACCTATAAATATTCACAAACCAACATTTCCAAAATTGTATTGTACTTACTATACCTAAATATATACCATTGCATTATAAATTATGTATATCAATGAAACCTGTGCTGGAGAATTTTCAAGCAACTCAATAACATTCAAGTCTGGCTCAGAAATTGTTAAGTAGGCTTCTCTAATGATTCCATGTAAAGAAGCTTTTGATGTTTGAAGAAGTTGATTGAGCCAAACTTCTACACTTCCTTCAGCTTTTACTGGTCTTTCCAACTTGAATCATCCCAAATAAGCATTATATTATATAAGTATAAGATATACTAAATATTTAAGATTGTACTAAATAAATATTTTTCTCTGGAAATAATTCGAATTAGTAAATGTGAAGACCTTGATGCTTTCCCCTTCAATAGAATTGATAGCAAGAATTCGATTGTAATCTGTGTCATGAAATCTCACAGTTGAGATATTGTCAAATATAGACAATAAATGGGATTGAATTGTATGAGGATCTGACGCTTGGCCAAGAATTTCCAGTAAAGCAGGATCAGATACGAAGAAAAATCGCGGAAAAAGTAATCTCTTTTTTTCGAGGTATCTGCAAGCAATATAATAGTATGTGATATAGAATTTCCATAAAAATGAACAACATAAATGTGTATCTAACTATCTTGAGATAATACAATACTTACCCACTAAGAGATTTTTGACAAATTTCCAATTCATCCTGTAAGTGGGGAAGTAGTTGCTTCAAAGTATCATCTCCAACACAGCAGGAAACAACACTTGGAGTATCATGGGCTCTTTGCATGATTTTCTGCCAAGACTGATCAATTTTGCTGAAGCTGTTGATTTAATTATTCACAAAATTAGCCATAATGCTCTCATTGTACATTTTATGGTATCTTAATTAAGATAATGATAGGGATGATTTCCGTGTTTCCTCCTACCGTTTGGCTTCCCTCGGCAATTGCTTTGCAATATCTCCTCCAACGAACACGGCTTCCAGATACACCCACATATTTTGTACGAGAAGCCACCTTTCTAAAATCTCATTAGTATTGGACAAATCAGAGACCCATTTTTGAATTTGTTTTTTAAACGGAGCATTGTAGCGATTGGAAAGTAGTGATCCCAAAATCATCAACGAATCTTCCAAAGCTGAAATAGTTTCAGCAGTAGTGTCACCACGAAGAAGCAATTCTCCGCGATGCTTGAAGGCAACGAATGTCAGTTCGGATGTAGACCATTCGTTTGTAACTTGTCTCAATTTCGCTTCAATATCTCTTTCCTTTAAGGCTGAAATACAGATATCTTCAATATCCTCTTTGAATTGTAGAAGTGGGGCATCTAAAATATCTTTTAAGCTGAGAGAATCTCTTTCGAATTCAAAGTTATGGCTGGTAATTTCCATTATTTTCTGCCAATGACGAGGTTTCATTGATTTGTTGGACATTAATTCCAATAACGGGCAAATATCATTAAAGTCATCTATGGTCTTCTTCAGTGCAAAGAAAGCTGGCCACTCTTTAAGCCCCTTTGGTAGTTTTCGGCATCTGTAAAAACAATTAGCAGATAAAGGATAGGTCA
The DNA here is from genome assembly GCA_034694165.1 of Tomocerus mixtus. Lineage (NCBI taxonomy): Eukaryota > Metazoa > Arthropoda > Collembola > Entomobryomorpha > Tomoceridae > Tomocerus > Tomocerus mixtus. The sequence continues at coordinate 7,196 of JAQFYC010007237.1, forward strand.
TCTTCTTGCAACATTAGTAATCGTATATTGTAATTACCTGTTTTGAAACTCTAATAATTCGTTATTAATTTCTTCCACATTGACTTCTTTCCATACGATATCATAGTAACTACTAACTCTGTCAATGACATCATTGTACAATCGATAAAGCTTTTGCAGAAGGTTGAGTCTGAAAGAGAAAGTTGTAAAGTTACAAAATGGAATATAGGATTAGACGAACTCGTTTTTTCAGTACATTTTAAAAGTATTTACTCTTTTTTGATAGATGAAATATTTTCATTCTCGTGTGGTGCCATCCCAAAAAGCTGCTGACCACTAGCATATTGGACGTTTCTACGCCATAATCCATCGAACCGATTCTGTAAACCGAAAATGTGTGCATTTTCTAACAAGGTTTTATATTTCCTATATTAAAAATGCTCTTAAGGAAATACACTACGCGTACTTGAAAAAATGCCAGGCGATCCGATGCTTCTCGAGGGCTAAGAGATGGTTTCATTGGTCCATCCGTGATGTATTCGTCACAAAATACTTGACAGTCTTCCTTAAATGCCTCAACATTTTCCAACAGTTGCTTTTGAAAGGATGGACACAATTTTACTACAGTTTCTGACATTTTGTTTGCCGTGCTCTGCAATTTCGAAAATAAGTAGCGAAGACTGTCAGCTTCTTCAAGTTCATCCCCTTGTGCTGGGATATTAAATTTTGCAACCACATAAAAGGCCTCTTCAATTGGAGGAATCCTTAAATCCATGTCCACCTTAAGTCATCGCAATTATATTAAAATAAGATAGATGTATGAAAATATTGTACATATAATGTATGCATATAGTGTTAGAAGTACAGTTAATTTTTTTAGATTTATGTGCATTTGCATACTTCAACTTCTCTGAATCTCTTAAGAGTCTCCATTGCAATTCTCACGTCATCAATAGCTACAATATCGCTTTCCAATTTCTTTTGGAAGTCCTGAATGGAGATCATGACGAATTCCATTTCTCTCTTATATTTACTTTTCAGAGCACATCCATATTTCAAAGTCAATTCTCGACTTTCGGTAATCAATCCTTGCTTTAATTTGTCTAATGAATAAAAAAAATTGCCCTATGTATGTATAGCTACACAAGTCAAAAGAATGAGAAATACATATATGATCAGCTATTTTACCAGACATGATGCGTATAGCTCCAAAATCAAAATAATTTTCCAGTGCCTTTAGCTGTACTTCCCCTTCTTGACATTCGTCAAGTTTCGCTTCAAATTCAACCCATGAAGCATTTTCAGCAGCGAATTCTTTTACAGCCATATACCTATTCGGACTCCACAGAAAGTCAAACGCTTCCCAAATTTTCATAAACTCTTGAAAGCTCTAAAATTCAAATTCGTCACAAATAATGCATGTACGGTTAAAGTAAAAGTATTAAATTCTAACTAATTCTCCCAACCTCTTTAAAAGTCTGAGTACAATTTGCTAGTGCAGCTGTAAACTTAGCAATTTCTTTGTTATCGCACACTTGTCCAAAGTAGTTATGTGGTTGATAAATAGCTCCAACACGATCCTGTGATATACTTCGGTATAGCTGCCTTCTTCGTGTTTTCTTTTCGAGTAAAGGATTTGCATGATATTCTTGTTCTCCAGCATATGAAATCCACTGACCAACTCCTTTTGCTCCAGCGACTATTATCCTACCCACTTGGGTAATCGCTTCTTGTATTTGTTCCAATGTGGGTTTTATGGAAACAGTGGAGCCTTGCAATTGTGTTTGGATTATAAATACAGGTGTTTCAATCAGGAAGGAAGTTAAATCCACTTCATCGGGAACTAAAATGGAAAATACAGTGTAACAGATTTCTTAACCAGAGTCAATGATAAGAAATAAATCAGGATTCGCAGTATAACCTGTTATGATGGCAAACTGAGTTTTCTTTGAACCTTTTGACCCAACAAACCTTCGTCTCACTAATGATAAGCTAGTTTTAATAATTCTAATGAGAATATCAAACACTTGTCTAGAAAAGAAATATTTTATATCCTCATTAGCATTCTTTGCCAACTCTTTAATTTCTTTGGGACATTTTCCATTGAATATTCCATGGAGAAGATGAGGCGTGTCAAACATTTGATCCACAATGGTCCAATCAGGTTGAGTTCGTTGGGTTGCAGGGGATCCGTATCCTCCTCCTAACATTCCACTATCGGATAGTTTTATTCCAGAGCCAGAGTTATCTCCACTTCGATCAGGAGATGTGCAAGTTGGCGGTGTGGTATTTGATCCAATTACTACAGGAAACCAATAAATACTTAAGTTCCATACATTTTTTGGAAATTATTCATTGTAAATCGCTAAATTATTTACTTTCCGACAAAATTGGATTGTTTTTGTCCAATTCAAATTTTTGGATGATCAATTTTCCAATGAGATTTCCCTCTTCAGTAATCATATTCACAAGATCATCTACTAGGTCCTTTACTGCAATACTCTTTTGGTTTACAACCTTTTCATACAAGAATAGATTCTTGAATTACAGGCACAAGATCTACATACATGTGCCTTCCCTCGAACACGCTATACGTATTGGAGATTATTGTCTGTAGACCTTACCGCAGAAGATTTTCTGACTGTTTTGTATGTCCTATCCAAAAAATCATCCAACGACCAAGGTAAATCTTCAAATTCAGCACAGAATATTACTCGTTCCATTTCTTGAAAGGTGCCTTTTATTTGATATTCATAAACATCATGGACTCTTACATACAAAAAATATTCCACGTAAGAAATTATTATTTAAGTCATGATTTTTCAGTATTTTCATCCATTTCCACTCATGCATTGCGCAATGGTGGAGTTTAGCATACTTAATCCAAATTCTTTACCTTAAGGCCAAAGAATTGAAATCCTCAATGGATTTTAGACAAATTTTGAAATAGCTTTCCCAAAGTGCGCTAGTCCAAGTCAGTGTTTTAATAGAGGGCTGAAATAATGAACCAAGGCGAACAATTTGGGAAAACAAAAGAGGACGTATTTCTTTTTTAACTCGTGTAACAGCTCTTGTAAATCTATCAATCAGCATCTGAGATAAAAATTCCCATAATTATCTTACTTCATATTTACTATTTGTTTGTACTATTTGTCTACTCTTTAAATGTTATAGATCTACGAATTCTACACATATGATCCAGCTAAATACACTAACATTATAACATTAGCATAAATAATGATTTACATCCAATTTATCGCAAATTGACCGGAAATGTGCATTTTTCATGAGCAAAACTTTAGTAGGTAGAGGAATTTCTGCGCCCAACTTAACAAGGCAGTCGCCTTCGGCAATCATCATTTCCACGATACTGTTTAAATTCACTATTGGCTTTTCAGATGAATCGAATGTAAGTAATTTCTCACGTAAAGGTTCCTCCACCATACTCAGCTAAAATATAATATAACAATAAAATAGAACGTAATATTCAGTTAATACACCTATATCTACATAAATGTAGGTAATATTATCGTCTCAAATTATTAATAAATATCTTCATAGTACAGCTATTTATTACTTTGCTTTCTCCTTGCCATCTTTTCAAAAATTTTATTTCATAAGAAG